>JARHVA010008194.1:5000-137500 GCA_037957365.1 Torreya grandis | reverse complement strand
GACTCAATGAAAAATATGTCTGAGATAATGTAGAGAAAGAACAATGTGGATCAAATATTATTTAAATAGGATTTCAGTTACAACTGAAAATATGTCCAAAATTATAATGAGATCAAAATCAAATAAAGAGAGAAAAAGAGTTTGTTTGCTTGTGAGGGAATCTAGCCTCCTTCCAAACTGGACCTCACTTATTGATCTTCAAAAAATGAGATTGGAATGAAAAATATCAAGAAAATAATAAAAGTTCTCCTTATAATAATTGCCCCCACTATAAGAACCCTCAATAATATTATTTTTTTAAAAACCAATTAAAAAAACTGGTCACTAAACCAAAAATGACCCCTCTAAAAAAAATCCACCAACAAGAAATAAAACACCCCCACAATAAAGTTTTACACCACTTTATAAATGATTTAAAAAAACCTTAAGTTGGAATGAGTGGATTAAAAAAAGAATCCACTAGTTTTTTAAGCTCAGACTTTCCTGGAGGAATGCCATCTGGTGAGAAGATTGTGTAAGGTTGGCCAGTGGTAGCGTGGAGACCGATGAGCTGATAAAACATAGCTATGGAAATTGAGTGGAGTTATGGGTATTGTGCATGCCACCCCAGATCTAAAGAGTAGAAGCTTCCATGTGGTAGGAGATAATCCTTCAAGGCTGCATTGAGATGAACAATTTCAACTTCCTGATGTTGCAATATACTAATACAACAAAAAATTGAAAATTTTGACTTAGAGACATATCAAGCCATTGAACAGGTTTTATGATAGTCACTAACATACCCATCCCTATCCAAAAAATAGACAGACCTATCCTTGCTATGTTTCTACCCATATACCTCTGAACAAATATCAAGAAGGAAAAAATACCAGGTCATTACTACCTTTATCATAAGCCATTAATGCATGATGATAGGAAGGTATTTCAATGGCATAAACAAAGGTGCAAGGGTTTGAGTCACACGGACTAGGAAATACTATTTAGCTACTGTAATGAGCCTACAACATGCCTTTGCATTACCTACTATTTAGTGGAAAAATTGCATCAAACAAACCATTAATTGATTATGTATAGTAAAGTAACCACAATAAATACCTGAATGCTTAGAGACCCTCATGAAGGTGAACATGCATGGAGAGAAAGGTGGAAGGACCTTTCACTGAGCCAAGTCAAGGGGCTTGTTGACCAAGGAAAGGAAAATGTTATGAAGAGCACATTATTGTGATCAAGTTTTTCCCATGGCCTTCTCCACAGCCTGGGAATGCCTCACACTTCTTCACATGGCTGTGCCCTTTGAAACATTGGATTATAATATTATAAACACATGGATTCAATGGCATTCAACACATAGAGGTAGTCATTTTATATGGCATCAACCACTCCTCCTCCATGCCTCCATTGAACCTCCACGCTTAGAATAAATGGCTTAGAATGGCTATGGGTATAGGTTAAAATGACTATTAAAATGTCAAATGAAGGATGAGCGAAGTCTATAAAATAATTAGACTCTTTAATATATCGTGTAACCACTTTGAGGAGTATGTTGGTGGTTTTGACAAGTCAAACCAATTCAATTTTTGTAGTCACAAATCTGCATGCCATTACAAAAAAATGAGAGGCGTTCGGCTCCACAAAAAAAAAGATCAAATTTTGACTGAAATGAAGTCTGTATAAAAATAGTGCAAAGACCTTGATAAGCATCAAATCAAAAGGTTAGACCATATCAAACATAAATAAATACAACTCAATTTGGCTAATACTAAATATATTTTATTAAAAATAACATTGATGCTATGAAAACACTGAGCAATGGGTGTTAGAGGGTTGTTTTGATATCATGAAAGAGTTCACAAAATTATTCAACCACTATATGTCTAATACATTATTACTACAGCTATGAGTACTTCAACATACATATAAGGAATAAACCAACTGTGAACAACATCAGTTGTTATCCATAAAAAATATATAAAATATAATGGAGAGCATTTGCTTAAGTAGGCAAGGAGAAACAAGATGCAAGCCTAACTAAGAAATGTTGGATAAATATTCAAATAACATAAAACTAGGAAAAATATGAGAATCCTAGCTAGAACCTAGCAAGCATGAGCAATATACTCTAAAAAGGACTTCTCAATCCTTACTTCCAACCTTTACTTGAGATAACATTAACGAAAAAACTTATATTTAGATCATGATCACTTGTGTCTAATGTTGAAAGATCATATTATGGAGATGAAGAAAACATGTTCATGTAATCAGAAATACATCATGTCTATAAATTAATCCTAGCTCGATGAAGATAGAGCATACCTACACTTCCGATTGGAAATACATTTTTTAAGCGAAAGCATGACCAATATAGGGATCCACTAGTCCTGATTATGGGATCTCTTATCACAATAAACCATAATAGGAAAGGTTTCAAAGCCTACAGTCTAACATAATTACACAATAACCCTAAAAGAGTCCTAGATTTGATATTAACTCTATTTTAATAACAAGAAAGTAAATCTAATCTAGTGCACACCAAAGCTTGTGACACAACGTGGGGGTTAAAAATAAAACAAAATAAACTAAACATGCATAGAAGATATATAATCCTATCAATGTATACAAAATTATAATACATGGGAGAGAAGCATAACTGCATTATTTATATACTTCTATAAAGAAAAAATAAAGTTATGAATACTTACCTTGAAGACAAACCTGTTGAGCCTAAATCTCTCCCTTGACCAAGGTGATTTACAAGAGATTGTTGTAGTATGTAAGGATAATAAATAAAAATTATCTCCAAGCTACATAACATATCTATGCATCCAAAAGATTTCTCCAAAGAATATATAGAACACTAAGCTTTATTCCTCAAGTAGAATGGTCAATAAGCAGATATTCCTTCGCACTTATTATTTTTCACTTCTCTATACTTAAATGGTTGGAAATAAACTTGTATACATAGGCAGATCTTACCCTAAATCCTTTTGAATATGTCAGTTGTACAAGGTTGACCTAGTCAACCCTGTATGTTTTTGAGAGATAACACATTAGGTCCCGAGCTAAGTTGACCGAAGGGATGACAAAACTTGAAGTGAAAAATACCCCTAAATAGTACAAGGTTGATCCTATCAACCTTGTATAGTAATCAGAAGCTAAAAATTGTACAAGTTAGACCCAGTCGACCTAGTATAGTCAACTAGTGAAACGGGGTCAAGATAAGAAAAATGAGGATAATGATGTGACAAATGTTTGGAATGGGTACAACAGAAAAAAACAAGCTTAGGATAAATGGTTTGAGGATACAAGTGTGTAGATGGCACGTGGAAAAAGGGACAACAATCTTATAAAACACCAATGGTCTGCTTAACCCTTTCCCGATTCACCCCTAAGATGTGCACTTAGAGAGATTGAGACTGGATAGGTTCCTGCAAGATACAAAATATTAGTAAATGATAAAAATTTGAAAATATTATGTGTATACATGTACCCACTAAGGTACACATTAGATGTTCTGAGGGATCAATGTCACATAATATGATGATTAGACTAACTTATAGAACCTTCAATAACTCCAAGTTTAATTCATATATTTGACTAAAGATGTAATGCATACCATTGATCCTTAAGAAACGGGGAATTGTTTTCACACAAATTCCATTTTGCACTTACAAGGACTTTTATCTCTTTAATATTTTTATATATTCAACCATGTACAATGTATTTTTATACTTCCTTATAATGCACATCACCTTAAGACATACCACAACACCATGTTGTATCATGCAATGACTTATAAACCCCACATCTTACTTTCTTCATTTTAACATTGTGCATAAATTGTGTAAGACATGTTATACCTTTAAGTGCTACTGGAGTTCGAAACGTACTATCATTCATGTCCCTTGCATCGTGCTAAAACATATTTACAAAAAATCATGAGTTAGCTATTCGATGAGATGTAGCATGCCAAGCTAAACCCTCCATGTCTACAGCTTGTTAGAAACCCAATGAACAATACCACATAATTAGAATGCCATTTGCCACATCCTCAAGAAAACTAATGTTATCTTTTGAAATTGTCATTTGTTATATCTATTTTTTTTGATAGTGATGTATATATTAAAACTATCTAACCCTATTTTGAGTATCTAGCATATTTTGAGTATAAGATGAGAGAGATCACAAGAAAATAGGGCATTGTTATCATATTTTGACTATCTAACACATCACACACATCTATAGACCATGTGTAATCTAACTTAATCAACAAGAAAGTATTTCCATTTTTTCTATCACAGGAATATGATTTCAAAATATACAAATTTTATACATATTTGTGCTTTCCGTATTACTTCCATTGAATCGAATTTTCATTTTTATGCAAAATACTGCTACATTCAAAATGTATCATTAATTTACTGTTTTTTAGTTACAATCTACACCTCCTACAATCCACAACTTGATTCCAAATGTAAGATTGTCCATTTCAGAGATATCCAAGCCCTTGTGGCGTGGATAAAAGAAATTGGTCTTCCACATTGCAAGATTAATAACCCTTTGGGATGATCTTTGATCATAAAATTAATGGGTACCGGAGACAACGATAGATTCTCTTTGCGATTATATAACGGTAAAATGGAACATCAAGATAACAATGGAGATTTAATTTTCGGTTTTCTTTGAAAAAATTCCTGTATACTTTTGAGTTGCTAAATAAAGAGAAATACTCTTCTCATTTCATACGCACGTTTTACGAGAAATATAGAATCGTACTAAAAATAAAATAAAGAATAGATAGCTATAGTTTTAGTGATACTCTATGGGTAGGCTCTCGAGTTGTGAAAACGTCGAAAATAAAAATAAAAATAAAAATAAATAAATAAATAGCTAGAAATGTTAAAAGAAAAATATCGACCGCCACTTTGAGGCTTAAAATATTGTATAAATTAAATGAAAATCATTTAAAAATATATATATCTATCATGTCTTCAAATATTATTTATTATTTCTTATACATTTAAAATTTTTATATATAAATAAAAGAGATTCTACCACCTTAAAAATAAATTATTACTTTTTGTAAAGAAAGATTTAAAATGTTATTAATTTAGGATGGATAACATACATGTCATATACCATAGCTTTTTATACCAGGATTTGTTTATAAAATAGTTTTTCAAACTCACTTTTGAACGTGATTATTTTTATGTAAATATTTATCGTAAATTAGATTTTCAAAGTCACTGGGGATTCTATTGAATTAAGTTTGATCAAAACTTGATCACAATCCCTATAGGCTTAAAACGCCTCTGAATTGATTATTTTTTAAAATGCCATGATCATGGACTACACTTAAATATTCTATAAGAAAAAAGAAAAATTAAGATAATTTAATATAGAACCCATTCCAAAACTACGAGATCACTTAAATTTTAGTCTCTACTAAAAAGACAATGTGAAACCCCAAATGTATGTAGAAAATCGTTTCTTCATGAAGGAAATAAACTACACAAGGTTTTTGAAGTTGAAGAAAACCTCAACGAAGGATAATGGCATCACAATGGCGATAATAAATGTGGAGCACTACAATTCAATGGATGGATTATTAAAACCTCCTTAAAAATAATCAGAGAATTACATTTTACTAGAAAATATAAGAACAATGGAATCCCTAGGGACTTGGATCAAGAAACCATTTATTTTAATATGACATACACTGAGTATAGCATTTTTGATAAAATTATTTTTATCTAATTTAATAGTATCATAAAATTTAATTTTAATTTTAGAAAGAAACTTTTAAAAAATATGTGAAAATATGAAGCCATTTTAAAAAAAAGAATCAACCAAGTTAGAGCACATTGGGTCAGCAAAAAAGTAAGAATATTTTATGCGTGCGGTAAAAAAAAAAAAGGAATGGTGAAAGAAAAAGTGTTGTGATTTAATGATATTAAAATATAAATTATTTTTATGTTATAAGAATTGGGTCTTTAGATTGTATTCCAAAATGTATGTAGAGAATGATTTTAAATTTTTAAGAATTGATTTAATTTATAAAACTAATTTATATGGAAAAACTTATAAAATATAATTTGTATTCTATAAACTTATTTATATATATAAAAAAAAAGGTTGTATTTATATACTATTCATAATTGGTTTTTAGAACTTATTATTATTACAAAATAAAGCAAAGCATATAACTATGGCTATGTCATTTATTTTATTTTCAAGTAAAAGCTTCCTTGTTATTGTAAGAAAGAAAATATATTTTAATATATATATTTTTTTGATTTATTTGAGTGAAAGATGTTTCATCTATTAATAATTATTGAAATAAATTTATTCTATATAAAACAAGACATGTTAATTTTTTAGTGTTTTGAATGAGAGAAGCTTCATCTATTATAATTTATCAAAATAAAGTTATTTTATATGAAACAAACTACATGTTTGAGAAAAGAAACTTCTTTTATTAATTTTTTTTTTTATAAAATAAAAATTGTAAGTTTATTCAAGTAAAATAAAATTACAATAAACAGATGCAATATAACATTCAAATAAGCCTGCACCTAGGTCAAGGAAATACAGGAATGCCCAACGAACATCTAAAATTCAAAAGAAAAACGGAAAAATAAACAAACACCACAAAACCAAAAACAAAACAAAAGAACCCACCCCCAGGTCCACAAAGAAAAAGGATAAAACAAACAACTGGCCGATCAGTAACATCCCAGCAAACTTCTTTTATTGTCTTATCTTAACAAATGCTATATTTACTAAAAGTGTGTTTGGAACAAGAGTTTATTGTATTCTTAAAGTAAAATAAGCCTTAGAAAAAGTAGTTCTCTATATTTTATAAAATTAAAACCTTTTTATAAATATTATTTAGTCTCTTCGAAAAAATATAGTAAAAAGGAATGTTCATTGTTTGGGAAGGCAAACTAATAATTCAAATAAAAATCCATGTACTGCACAAAGGTATGCACTCCACAAAGGTATGCTTTATTGGAATTATATATCCCTTTCTAGAATCAAGTAAGATAAACTTGGGTAGAGAATATACTATCAATTTAAAAGAATGTTTCGAACCTCCATTCCCAAGGGAATTATTTGTAACAATTGCTTGCGATAGAAGTTTTGTTTTATGAGATGTGGATATAATCCCATGAAAATATTTATTTACATGGATATATAAATTTTTAAAACTCCCACGAGAAGTATAAGAGCCTATAAAATAACCCATTAAATCTATTCCTTACATAGAGGCTTGTTTTATTTAAAAAATGGAATCTTTTTACTTGTTATTATATAGATATATAAAATTAAATGATTATTTTTTATTTAATATAAGAAATATTATAAACATGAAAATATTTTAACTTAATTTATTTTTACAGAGTATAAAATATTTAAATATAAAAATAGTAAAATACAAAAGTTGAAATGAGTTATAAATACTAAATTTATAATTACATATATGAACTTAGTTAAAATTAGATTTATACTGACTATGTGAACCAATCACTATTCTAGAATTAATAGAAGGGATATCTAAAGTGTGTCTCACCTTAAAATAGAATCTTGCAATGTATTGGGACAACATCGCACTAGGGTAGATAGGGGAACACTATGGCTTTGCCTATTGACCACGACCACATTTGAGTTGACTATGTGATTTATTTTACTGCATGGGTACCTACACCTATTAGAGGTGGTATGTCTATTGTCTACAGGTACATAGTTGTTGTGCATAACTACTTGCAATTTTGAAACCTTAATTCTTTTACATAAACTAAATAGATATCGAATTTGAAGGGGAGAATTAGATAAGGAGAAAAATCGAGATAATCTTTATGTAATATGAGTGATACTTACACAGAAAATATTCCAAAGAGGGCCTCAAGTTGATGTCGTTCTCTCACCTAGAGTGAATTTTGGAATTCAGATGCTTTTACTATATGGATGCATCTAGTAATTTTTTTTACATGCTTGACAATTAATACCCTTGACCTATAATAAAATTGTTTCAAACTTGATCTATGAGTGATAGAATAAGTCAAAACTTAAATTGGAAAGATTAGTGCCCTTTTGCTCAACGTGTAGTGGCTTGTATAAAGAGTGCTTTTCTAATATTGTCAAGTTATTGCATTGTTATTTTCTTAAGTGGCCTTGATGTGTTTTTATAGTGGTATGTTTAAAATATTTCATTAACCAAATCTACTAAAAGCATGAAATGTTTAAAAATAAAAAATTTAACTGTTAGAGTGAAAAAGATAAAGCTATGTTATGGCCCTATTCGACATAGTGTAGTATTATCCTAGAAGGACATAGACTATTGGAACTTGGCTAACTAGATTATATAAGCATAATAGAGGTTTTTGAATGATATTTTCAATGTTTTCAATATAATGATTAATATAGAGAAGGCTATCAAAGATATTTCAAGTTACTGGAATGGTGAATAAATCAAGTAAGGTAATGATGTCAAGATTAAACATTTTGGAGCACTTAATGGTTAAGTTTGAGTATCTACATTCTCCCCTACTTTATTCTAGTGATTCAATGAAAATGAAATTACTAGAAGAAATAATAAGTGCTCTTAAGTGTGTGTACACACTTGGTATCTTGATGTAAATCTTGATTATGCTAGGTGACTCAATATAAAACTTCCAATAATACCCCTAAAAGTAGTGATTATCCATATTTAAAAATTAAAAATTTGAAATTTGAAAAAAGAGCAAGGAAATAATACACTTGAAAGAGTATTAAGTATAATTTACTTGTAACTTGAAAGCCCCTTCTTGAGGTATATAAAAAAATTTTAAACATATAGTGAATTGAGAGTGACCAAGTCTCAAATTTAAAACTAGTGAATTCCCTTGAGTCAGAAAGATCGTATGCACCGACCCTCATATATATATATATATATATATATATATATATATATATATATATAGTAGAAGAAATGGTGAAATCACCAAATGTGGCTCAATATAGTGCAACCATATAATTAAGTGTCACTAGACTCTAACATGGTCCACTTGAAAAATGAGATGAATCACACTACTGTGGATGGATATATATTCTATTTGAAACTTTTATACTTATACAAATTTTTAACTTTTTAGAAGTGAAATTTGAACCTTGCAATATAATAATGTGTGCATGAATGGATATCCCCTATATCTTTACTAAATTTATATAGAATGCCATTCTACTATAATTATTTTTAGCCTATGACTTGTAACCGAAATTATTTTTCATATGTCCATGCATATGTATCTAGTGTATGTGAATTAATACTCAGGTAAATCTAGGAATGAGTGAACAACATGTCATACTCCCCAAAGATATGATTTTTTTTAGTTGGACAAGTTAGAGGTTAAGGTTGTCAGTAAGTTGAACCATATCCATATTTATTTGGCATCTGATCTGAGAGTTCAATAGTTTTTTTTATATTTAGGTAGTGGATATACCTGATGCTTACAATATGCTCCTAAGCTAAGACTAGTTAAGAACATTGAATAGTTACATGGAAACCAAATTTTCTTACATGTGGATCCCATGGTGAGACATACCCAATCATATTTGAATTGAGTGTGAGCTGAAAATGACTCACATGATTAAAAAGTATAATAAGATGAATGAAATCTTATATGAATATTTTGAACTTGGGGTCTATGCACTTGAAAAAGAACCATAACCTTATAATAAAATCTCCATTAACATGTTGTCTATGTAATTAAAAATTATAATTTTAGGAGTTATATCAACTAAATGAGGATGATATCTTCTGTCTATGTGAGATACCTTCAATCCCTAGTCCTGCCATAGCATATGAGGAGGCAAAATAGGATGATTCAAATGAAAACAAAGGGTTTTCAAGCTCATATGATGATAAAATAACCACAATGGATAGCCATATTCCTACTTATACCATTGAGGATTTAACCATAAGGTCTTTATCAGCTAAGAAACAAAATATGTGCCCACTAGAGCTTGAGAAAACTATTGGAGTGATCAATATGAAAACAACACATAATCATCAAAATCCTACACATAAAACTATAAGTCACTTGTAGATTCTAAAATGTGATGTATCTAAATCAAAAAGTAGGTGTGGTACCAGTATTAATCTTTTTAACCCATAAGGGAAGTCATACTTAGCTCCATTTTGTCTAAAATTTGTCTGTACTAACAATGTAGTTGAATATGAGGCACTAGTTCATAGTCTTGAGTTTTCTCTAAGGAATAAAGTGAATAATATCGAGGTACATGTCAACTCAAAATTAGTTGTCAAGTAGGTAAAAATATAGTATGCTTGTAAAGAAAATCTTTTATCTAGATGCTAAAGCCAAGTATGGAGCTTGATAGAATAATTTGATGTATTTAACATTCAAATCCTTCCTCATAGAAGAAACATTATGGTGGATGCTTTGTAAACAATTGTGAGCACTATGGCACCTATAGCTAAGAAGGTTCTCAATGGAGTTAGTCTCTAATCCTACCATTCCTAATAATATCATGAATGTGCAAGTATTTAGTGATAATAAATATATCGTCAACTTCATCATAAAAACAAATGTATTTGAGTCCCAAACCATTCATGAGGATGACAGAGAAGAATTTGAAATAGATGAGGAAGGGGTGATAAATTTGAAGGCTAATAGTTTACCCAAGGGCATGGTGTCACTAGAATGGATTTTTGACATGGATTACTTGGTGAAAAGGATAAATAATCCCCCACCAAAGGTATGTTACACTAATATTTCAATTTGGGAAAAGATAATGAATCAAAAAATGTGCTTTTAGGCAAAGCATGTATAGAAAAGGAAAAATAAGTGTTGGTTCAATCCATAACATACTTCAATACTTATATCTCACACATACTATCCCTCTCAAGTCGGGAGTCAAACCATATGTGAGAAGTAAATACTAGTGAATTTGTTGATAGAGCCATTGATATTCAAAGAGGTGCATAAGTTACTTTTAGTAAGGATAATTTTACCTATCATGCATTCTATATGGGTGGCTAATTTGGTGCCAGTTCATAATAAAAATGAAGATATACATCTTTATGTAGACTTCCACAACCTAAACAAAGCATCATAAAATGATAATTATCCATTGTCTTCACTAGATAAAGTGTTAAAGATGGTCAAAAAGTCTCGAATGATGTCATTTATTGACATATATTTAATATATAACAAATTAACTACCGACTATGAGGCCTAGATCAAGGCAATGTTCACAACAAATTTGGGTACATTTTCATACAAAAGGATGCCACTCAGCCTAATCAATGCGGGTGCTACCTTGTAATGCACCATGGATATTTCATTTAAGGATGTCATTGTTAAATGCATTATCATATACATATACTACATAAGAATAATCAATAAGACCATGTAAAATACTTGAGAGTAATATTTTAGAAGTGCAAAGATCATAGAATCTCCCTGAAGCCAAAGAAGTGCATATTTGGGGTCATAAAGGGTAAGTTATTGGGTCACATCATATTATAATGAGGAATATCGATAGACCTAGAGAGAGTGAAATTAATTATAAAAATTCCATTACTTGGTAGTAATAAGGATCTAAAGTAATTATTTTGAAAAATCAACTTCATCAAGAAGTTCATTTCAGGCTTTAATGAGATAGTTTGACCGCCAAAGATCATAATAAATAAGGATGATAAAATTGAATGGATGTTTGAATTAAAAGCAAAATTTTCTCAAATCAAGTGATTATTTTTAAATACATTAGTGATTATCAATCCTACATATACACAACCCTTATAGATCTATTAGTTATCTTTAGAAAACTTGAATGCTACTATCTTAACATAAAATAAAGAAGTTAGAGACAAGAGACCTGCCACATTCATGAATTATTTGATCCATAATGTTGAACTAAGGAATTAAATGATTGATAAATAAGATTTTTCCTTAATAAAATTAGTCAAGAAGTTTAGGCATTATATCATATATAGTAAGTTATTTTCCATTGTACTTGACCTAGCAGTGAAATCGATATTAATGAAAAATGAGTTAGGTAAGAGAAGATTCAAGTGGATGACCATTATCCAAGAGTTTGACTTATAAATACAACCAACAAATATTTTACGAGGTCAAGGACTCAGTAAGCAATAGTTGAAGTAGACCCACAAATCATTTGCCAATAGTCTGCACTATAAAATATCACAAATTGATGACTACTAACAAGATGTTGTCTAATATTTCCTCAACAATGAATGTCCAAGTAACTTGAATACCACTCATAGAATATCATTATGCATGAAAATAAACAACTTCATGATCAAATCATGAATACTATATAAAAAAAATTATGAAGGTATATATATAAGATGCCTCAACAAATAAGAATCAACTGAAGTACTCAGAGGTTTACACAAGAATTATTAAATGGGTAATGGATCAGGGAGTGCTAAAATTCATTAGATACTCAAGGTATGATATTAATGGCCCCATTTTTAAAAAAATATCCATGCTCACGTCTAGATTTTTCATAGCTACCAAGTTACTTTAGAAAGAACATACCCCTTCCATACCATTACAACTAATTACTGAGGTTTGATCATCTATAAAATTGGGATTTGACTTTGTTATAGTGATCAATGCTAATTCATCCATAGGACACAAATTCATTATTTTGGTAACTAATTATTTTATTGATTGGATCAAAACTCAAACATTCAATAATAACACAACTAAAGTGGTAATCAAATTTATAGAATAACCTATCATCACCAAGTTTGGGATGCCTATGAATCTAGTATATGATAATGGTCCTACATTTTCTTCTCTATAATTTACTGAATAGGCTTACAAAAATAATATAATCCTCAATTTCTCTTCCAATTATTACCTGTAAGGTAATATGGTAGTTGAATCAACAAATAAAAACTTACTTGATGTAATGAAGAAAGTCTTATCAAATAACCCTAGGGATTAGGATAATGTACTTAAATTTGCACTTTGGTCTAATAGGACAAGAATTATGTCAGCCATAATAAAGACACCATATCATCTTGTCTATGGCTAAGACCCTATCTTTATCGTAAATCTAAGAATACCCATGTTAAAGTTCATGAGTGACTACTTGGAAATATATGATATGATAAAATCTCATCTCCTTAACTTGATTCAACTAAAATAAAAATATCATGCAACCCTGCGACACTTTAGCAAACATCAAGGAGTTATCAATCATCGGTTTAACAAATGAGTAAAATTAAAAGCCTTATATATATTTAATCTAGTCCTTCTCTGAGAAAAGGCTCATAACTAAAATTGAGAATGGGACAAGTTTTATGCCTTGTGGTTGGGTTACTAACAAAACTCTAAAATTATAAGATAAAATGCAATTCACTCGAGGTGTCTAAATGGTGAGGATGTTACATTAATTGTCAATAGAGAATTCCTCAAACACTACTTCAAGTGTTAAACTAGCTTGGAAAGTCTTATAAATAATTTTTCTTTCCCTTTCATGTTTTGTTTCTTGATTTCTTTCCTTGTTTGGTGGTAGTTTAGTTTACTTTTATATTTTTTCTCATTTTTCATTATTGATTAAACCTCATTACTTTCTCTTTTAATTTTGGTCCATATATGTTTCTCTATAAGTTCTCTTATTGGTCAAATAATGAAGAATAAAAAGATTTCAAATAGGTATCTTGAAAGACATTTTGGTGCGTAAGTACTCTAAGTAATTTATAGTGTTAAATTCTATTTATGAATTAGTTTTAAAACATTGAGATATTGTATGTGTTCTAAATTTATGTGTTAGGATAAGTTTCAATAAACTATTTAGTTGATGAAGATATTCTCTCGAAACCAATCAAAAAAATTAGATCTTAATGGTTTTTGGGTTTGCTTAGATGAACCTGCCATGATGAAGATCTAGGGTGAAAAAGTTATAATTCTACCTTTCACTTGCCATGGTGGTCCAAAAATCAAAATTGAGATGCTAATAAAATAAAATAAAAAAATAAAACAAGAACAAAAATGAAATAAAAAACAATTTTAAGAAAACTCAATTTTGGATGATTTAGGCAACCTTTAGTAGGGCTATGGATGCCCATCTAACAATAGAGCAAGGCCTAGAGTGGGATCAAAGACAACTCTATTAGGGATATGGATGCCTATCTAAAAATAGATTAATGTTCATGAGAACTTTTTCAAATTAGGATTCACTATCTTGATGATTAGATTTATATTAGTTAGTCCTTTTAAGTTATGGAAAGTGGTAATTTAGCTCATTTATATACATAAGGTCAATGAGAATGTTTGATTTGATATTCTAGCTTATCCCATCTTCTCTTCTCTTGAATCCATTCATGTTATATGCTTAATCTTGGCCAAAGATTATGGGTTCATAGACATGTATCTCTTATTCAAAATTACTTAGGATTATTTTCCATCAGATTCACCATATGTTTTTAGTTGCACAACATGCTTTAATTCTTTTGAGAATTAGGGAAGATCTTTGTTTGCTTTTGTAGATGCTCCCACTTGTGTTCATGCCTTGTTTGTCTCTACACTCTTAATTTTCCTTGGTGGTTTTTCTTAGTGTGCATGCCAAATTAGGTCTAAAAACTATCATCATTGTAAAAACACATCCATGTAATAAAAATTAATATATAACACTTAACGTGGAAGTGGAATCTTGACCTTTTAATTTGCATTTGAAGCTTGGCTCTCTTATTTCTCTTAGAGTAATCTATGAGGCCACCTAATTTTATATGCCATTATATCTCCTAAAACCTATGCCATTGTGATAACCAAGTTTGAATAGTATTTTTTTATATAAATCACTTAGCCCTAAAACAAAGTCTAGCTGTACTTATGCTTGCTTGGTCATCTTACCTAGAAGCTCTCTCGTCTCCATACAACTACTTTAGAGAATAATTTTGGTTTACATACCTATTGGTCCTCTATGATCTATCATATATTATCAACCACACCCCTGCAAATAAGTTCCATTTTTTATTCTTTGAGTAGAAACACATTCTTGAGGCACTTATCCCACTTATGGGGTCTCTAGTACATGCATTATGTTACTCACTCAGGCCTCTTAGTTCACTCTAGGGGTTCATTTTGAATTTAAAAACTTTTCAACCCTTGAAAACTTTCCCATTGAGAGAAAAATATCGTATGAGTCATTTTAAAATTTTATACTTGGTCTCTATCCCCCATTTTGAATAAATTTTACTTCGTTGAAAATTTTGCTAAGGGAAAATACTTGCAAAATTCCCTAATTAGCTCTACTTTCTCATTTTTCATAATAGTAGTTATATTTAGGATTCTCAAAAGTATGTTTATCTAAACTTATAAATTGCTAGGCCCCTAGACCTAATCAGGTTTCTAAAGTCTGAATAAGTATTGGGGGGTTCATTTTAACTTGCCATGTTAGTCAAAGCTTTTGTTTTGATCTAGTTCAAGTGTTTTTAGATTATTAATTTTCTTTATTATTTGGAGGTATTATTTCCTAGATAGGTCCTTGGGTAACCTCTTTACTAGTTGTAGATAAATCTATTACTATGTCTTTAAGTGGGCAAGGGGATTATTTATAGTTGTATGTGGGAAAAATTATCTAACTACATTAGGGTTTGTCTCCGTAGATCCTACAGTTCTAATTAGGGAAGATAAACTTGATTAGGTTAGGGCATGCTCCTTGATGCTTTTCCTCTATTGACAAGGTAAAAATCCTTGATTAGGTTGAGTATTGATTCCCCTCCCCTTGCCTTTGCTTATTGGGACCACTCCCTATCTAGGTCTACATGCTTCTTCAAAAACCTCTAATATTATTATGTGGTGATTTGCCCCTAATTTAGCCAACACTTATCTATTCAAGATTTTAGACATCAGAGTGCTGACATTTTTTCCAGTACAAACCGTAGAAATCACCCAAATTAGTCTCAACATTAAGATTTTTCAAAAGTTCCCATCAAGTCAAAAAGTACATGTCAATGTCAAGATATAATCCTTGGGTCCCTTTTTTTTCATTAATTCACCTTGACTACTTATCGCTCTTGGGGACATAAATTTCACCACATGGGCTCATTTCGTAAATTTTTTACACTTCCAAAAAATTGTCTCCATCACAGATGTTTTCATCCCACCAAATTTAGCCAATTTAACTTGAGTTAAAATCTGATCATAACTAATTTTTTTACTTCCCCAACCTACTTAAGTCCACTAAGTGCCTTTCAGGACCCCCTAATAGTTTTTGAAACATAACTTTCTCCCCATTAACCTATTTTTAGAACTATCGGAGTCATTGAAAAGTTGAATTTGATTTAGATGTCTCAATGCCTCAAGTTTTTAAAAATTATTCCTATGTCATATAATTTAATTTTTTGAAGTTTATAATTTTCTCATGAAGATTTTAATTTTAAAAAGTAACTTATTTTTTAATCTTTTTGCATCATAAAATAGAGCAAAAAGTGTAACAACTCCACTGGGTTTGACATAGAAAAACATGATAAATTTTTTTATTTGATCAATGTATTCTTCATTAGAATTCACTACGAGAATCTAATTAGTGATCTAGATATAACACTATAAGTATGTTAATTGTAAATAGGCATGTGACATCTAATGGTTATTGATCACTATCAACACATTAAACATATCATAATAAAAAATGAAAAATAATTACAAATGTCCAGCAACATTTGGTACAATGATACAACCATTGTTTCCAAATATAAATAAGTCAATAATTACATCTCATCAAGGATAATATCTCAATAAAAATAAGTACAAATAATGTAGAAGATATAAGATATAAATCTCCATGGAGCATGAGTTATCAAGCTTTAGTATTTCTTACAATCTCAACTGTCTCCTCCAAATAAGTGCTATTATGGGGAGGGAGAGAATCATTTGAGTGATTTTCTACAATAATCATGGAACATCAATCCTCTACACAATTTTTCATTAGGGAATAACCATCCCTTCACAAATCAATATATAGTGATAGTGCGAGAATCTAGAGAGACAATCTAGTAATCGTGTACCATATAATTTTTTTTAAAAAAATATGTAGTGTACCATAAAGAAATGTGTTATAACAATGTATTGCATAAACATGTAAATCATACACATGAAATTACTGTCTCACTGACATTACTTTAGCGAAAAAATTTAATAATTAATGATCACTACGGTCAAACAATTGCATATACATCACTTGATTGGATTTCCTTCATCTGGCATTCTGATGTTAGTAAACTAATGAAGTTCATCTCACTACTTAATCGGTACTGACAATATCATATTTGGTTAACATACATATAACTAACTAATTCATATATATTACTTCTTAACAACAAGAATTAAGTCATGCTAAACATAGCAATAATAAAAATACATACATTTGGTTCATCAAATGTATAAATGAATCTTCACAATATTATTTATCACATAAATAATAAGCAAACAAACATAAATTATATCAATCGAGTATTTTATATGTGTGTGTGTGTGTGTGTACACACACACACACACACACACACACACACACACACACACACACACATATATATATATATATACATATACATATATATATAAGGATGCATATTCTAATTTATTTAAGTAGACACAATATACTACTTCTTACTAACTATCATAAATATTGTTAAATGCATACATTTAGTCCGTAAAATTTAGGAATGAATCTAGACATGACAATTATAGTCTATACCATCTAGGTATAGCATAAATTTAGATTGTAGTTTTTAAACTTAAAACACTCTATGATATCCCATAATATCATACTTAATTGTTCATGAGCACAACCACACAATTACAAACAAACAGTCTTACAGTTTCAAGAATCAAATGTCTCATAATCCCAGATAGTAAACAAGCAAGTACAATACATCCTATGACAAGCAATAACATCATATTCCATCATATATATACGTACTACTGAATTTTAATAGCCAATTGTAATAGAGAAAAACATAAATATTTTGGAAGACATATTTATTTGTTTAAACCTCTTTTTAAATTTTTAGGACGCTATTATTCTTATAGTTACAATTTCTCCATCTTTCAAAACCCTATGATATGTTTTAACATCCCACAAAACTATAAATAGGCATATGCCCTAATGTACCTATATATATTATGATTTACTATGAATACTTGAGTCTATATATAAGTGTATTTTATGTATATATACCTTTGTATATATTAATTGTATTCATGTTATATTTCACATGAAGCTACTTAACATTATACAAATATGGTTTAAAAACTTCAACAATAATTAGAGCTCTGACGAATGACTTCATCATTATACCTTTCTTATACAGAGAGTACATTGATGATCTAGTATAGATATTAATATTCCTAGAATAGTAATAAGCAAATTATCATAGGCAAAAGGCAATTACATTCCTAGAAGTATATTAATATCCCTAGAATATTTTGTTACAAGTTCGACTCTGTTGACTTGTTTTTTTTGTTTGTTTGTTTGTTTTTTTTTTTTTTTAAACTCTTTTATTTCAAGTACAATGCGAAACTTACAAATGGGTTAAATACCACGACCTAGTAACAATAAATTATTCCCAAATAATATAGTCATACCCTGAAGATCAATATCGATCCACTCAATACTTCATCATAACCCTACCAGAAATTACCTCATAAGTTATAATATAACTATATATATGGTATTGGTATATTGCCACATGAAATTATCATTTAGTATACAAATATAATTTAGATACTGTAAATAATAAGTTATAACTGAACTCATTGTTTTGAAACTTTGCTAAGCAAAGTTTGATTACCATAATTTTGGTAAGTAAATGCATGGTACGCATGGTAATAACGAGTGACATTATGGGCTCCATGGTAACCTGTAACTCGATATTTCAAAAAGTGAATAACCTCAGTGACATTTCTTAATTATATTATTAAGATAACTTCAGAGAACAAATGAATCCATCGTACAAATAACATCACTTGTCATAGATCTCAGTTAACAATTCTTTTATTGCTAAGCTATTATCACTTATATCGCTATAATCCTTATAGTCAATTGTATCACTTGGCTATTATCTCAGACCTCAAACTGATAATATTAAATACCAAGTCATTATATAAAACCCAGACTATATATATAATTCATTGTAATCTGTAACAGATCTTAATTTAACCTATTTCATAACTGACTAAGCAAGTATTTGATTAGTATCATATACCAGAATAATTACACCAACGACTTATAATTTACCCAGATCACTATGTTTACTTATTTAAATA
The DNA here is from genome assembly GCA_037957365.1 of Torreya grandis. Taxonomy (NCBI): domain Eukaryota; kingdom Viridiplantae; phylum Streptophyta; class Pinopsida; order Cupressales; family Taxaceae; genus Torreya; species Torreya grandis. The sequence continues at coordinate 118,196 of JARHVA010008194.1, read as the reverse complement.
ATAACATTTATATTTAATGCATGAGTACAGAGTTCGAATCGTTGTAATCGCAAATTTATATGGCTAATTTGTTCTTATTATCATGCAATGGTACGAAGTTGATATTAACAAAATATATTTGCTGATAATATTCGATATAATCTATACCAAGCTGGTATAAACTGAAATCTGATATTACATTCCATGGTAGTATATATTATACATTCCATTATTATGTATTATACAACGATCTATTTTTCATATATACGACATCCATAGCATCAGTGATCTAACATAACAACCACCTATTTTACACCAAGCAGATCGCTATACACCTATAGAATGACTTAGCATGTTAATATGCAAGTACGACTTACGTTTATAGCACAATTTTTAATTCATAAAGTTTATAAATTCTAAAGATTGATGTACTTTTATAATCTCTTTGATAAAAGGAACAAGATTTTTAATAAAATACTGTAGAGTAGTATAATCTCTCTAATTTGAATTATTTTTGTTTTGTTCGCTGCTTTACCAAGAATAAGGAATCACAAAGTGGGTCGATGTTTTAAAACTATTGCCGCGTTCAAAGATACCATTTGCCATACTTTATGAAATCATAATAACAGAGTTTATTAACACAACAATACACAACTTATGTTAGAGCGCTGGTTCTTATACATAGGTTCGCTACCTCTTTCTTATCATTTCTTCATAGTCATATTTTTATAAACTGATTACCTATTGTTAATCGCCGTAACTCATATAAAATACAATTCAAGATATATTAAGCAAGATATATATGTGTACGAATCTCATTAAAGGTCATATCAGAATTATAAAACGGTCTCATGGTAGATTATATATATTCGGTTAGATTCCTTGACAGTTGCATAGAAACACAAAAGTATGGTTATTTATATACCTATATAGGATTATATATATATATATATATATATATAGGGTTATATATATATATATATATATATATAGGTATAGGTATAGGTATAGGTATAGGTATAGGTGTATAAATAACCATACTTTTGTGTTTCTATGCAAACTTTATTGTGCATACATGTTAAGAGATGGTTTTATCTATAACTTATCACTATACTATAGACATACGAGTCACTGCTATTATTTCCAAAAGTTTAGTTTGCTAAAAGGTCTACAAGTTCTCATAGACCGTTGAACAATACCATATTTCTATAACATTTAACATGAACACACGTAAATCAATTACATTGCCTACCTAGCAATATGTTCAGTTGTTTCCCTTTGCTTCCGTGTGTTCACTCCATCTTATCCAATCTCACTTCTCTTTTGTGTTTCTCCCTCTCTCCATTCTCTCCCTTTTTCTAAGAGTATAGCGTTTTTTTTCGTTGCTAGATTTTTTCTTCCTTTTTGTTTTTCTTTATTTTTATTATTATTTTTTTCTAAATATAAACTTCTTTATTTACTCATATTAGTCCAGTTTTGATTTTATTTATTTTGTTTCTCTTTTTCTATTAATTTATAAAAATCCAAACAAATATTTTATCTATTTATTACATTTTTCTCACTTTTTCTTATTTATTTATAAGAGTATATTTTCTAATTAATAATAATAAGACTTAATGACATCTAAACATTTTAGTACCTATAACTAATTATAATGACTTAATGATTAATTCATTAATCAATAAACTCAATTTATTTTAACTATGTAAATTACATCTCCAAAAATATTAGTGGTCATAAATGTAATCACACAATATGAGTTTCATATAACCATTAAACTAAGCTATCAAACCATGTGTAAATGTCTAGTTAAATAAAAGTATCATCAAAACACACTACGCTACCCATTCTATTATGCATTCAACATATTCTAACTAATGTGGTGTGTGTAGGTTTCTAATCAATTTCTCTATCATCTTTCAATATCTCCATCTACGTCATCCTCTTCAATGATAATATTCCTCTATCAGGGTCTGATAGATCAATCTCTTTTACATCCATCTCACAATAAGCAAGTTGTTAATCCATAACATCATGATATATATATATATATATATATATATATATATATATATATATATATATATATATGATCATAATGTAAAGAATATACACTATAGCTAACTCATAGAAATGTAATCATGTAACCAAAATAATATTTAACTATCCCATAACAACATATAACCCATAACTTATAAAAATAATAAACAAATCAAATTGCTAACTATAAACATCCATGGATAATTAAGTAAGTTTTCTTAGAGATGAGTCAGGATGTAACATCATTCCTCCTAAAACTAGTCACTATTCTATACGACTCTTATTTAAACATATATTTTAAAATAAAAATAATATTTAGCAGAAAAATAACATAGTATAAAGTATCAAAACAAACAAATAAATATAATTTTTTTTTGTAGAACTCATTATAGTCTTCCCAAGTAGCTCTATCTTCATAGTATTAATCCCACAAGACCTTTCATTATCTTTCTCTATTATGTAAATGAAGTTTATAAATATCTATTACTTTGAATTGGTTCTACCATGACCAACTTAGAGTTTAAAATATGCAAAACAATTCAATCCAGCACACATGAAAGATCAACTACATATATTTTACATAAGAATATATAAATCATTAAGTAATAGAGCTAGTGTGGTGGCATTACAAACCTAAATGTTATAAGATTGACCACTTCTAACACCTTGAAGTGTACCACATATCTCAGTATTAATTTTGATAACTTGTCAAATTTAATCTTCTACAAAAAGCTCATGAAATACTTGTAGAAACCACAAATAAATTACAATCAAAAGTTGCACAAAGATTTTATCCCCTCTACACACGTCTCTAACCTAGAGTTCATATTTCTCATTCTTGAAAAAAGTGTAGAGAACCTGACAAGAATGATGTGCATTAATCAATGCCATCACTACTCCATAAAGCTTTTGATAAGTATGATGATGAATAAGTACTAAAAATAATAAATTTTTAATTTACACTAAATCAAATATTAAATATTTCTTGATATACATGTGTACAACCATACAATTGAACTTGAAAAGTCCTTCATTCAAAATCATAGAGTCGACAAGCTCTTTTGGTTGAGTCCAAACTTAGTAACTACAAAGTTAATGTTAGAATAATTAAGATTCACTCCCATATCTTAGTACCCATACTCCTAACCAACAACTCATCCCTTAGGTTTCCATAACCTAATGATATCTAAAATGTGAAAATGGTTTAATGGATCACAAATCTATATTAATAGATCTTAGAGTGCAATGATATATGCTTAATAATTCAATATGTATTAACATACATCACAATAAAAATCATACATTCCATAATTGTATTAATTTACCATTATCCAAACATAACTAGTATCATAATCACATCTTAACCTATTCTTTTATATTCATAATTAAGAGAAAATAATATAAAAACTAACATACCAAACAAAGTCCAAGGATCACCCCATTCCTACAACCTTATAAAAGGAACAAGTGAGACAATGCCTCCATACTTGTTTGGTAAGTCACATAAATTATAAGTTTATCTCAACCCCTTAGAATAACAAGATGTTTTGTACATCCAATTTCATACTTCCTCTAGGCAAAAGGTACATAACTATGAGAATGATACCAATCTAATCAAGGGTGCATCCTAACATAATGTTTATAATAAATTTATATATATTAGTTCAGAACCAATATAAATTCAAGGTTCACCACTCTACATGGTCAAAGTTCACAAGTGTAAAAAAAAGTAGCTCTAAAAAGTATGACTCTAAAACGCCACAATTGAAAATTAGTGAACTAACATCTCAATAACAAAACTTTTAAATAGCCTAAAATGGTATGAAGAAAATACCACAACCCAAGTTGCCCAAATTACTACTCACTTCATCAAATTGATAATGGTAGTATCACAAACTATTTCAAAATATTGATGGAAAATATTATTCACATAGATGCATCAATCCAATCCATTCCTTAACATTTATATCAACAAGAATAATAATACACTATCCCAAGAAATCCATGGAATATTTTCATAACAACATTTCAGAAACAAGTTTATGATTAAAAACACTAAACCAACATCAAGAAAATATGAATCCATTCAATGGGCTTATAATGATGTCAAAAGGGAATGAGAGAGTAAAAAGTATCCTCCATGCTATCTATGAGATATGAAACCTCCTACTAATCCACATAAACATATCGGGTGTCAATCCATGAGTGAAATTATAATAAATAAGAATCCTTAACAAAGATAACTAAACTCCAATACGTGGAAATTCCTACCTCACTAGGTGATGCCAATTCATATGCGGTCTTTTAGGATTCCCTTTTATACATAAGACATATAAATATATCTACATATTTTAAGTGAGATTAATCCCATGGTTTTTGAGCATTCATAATACAAAACACAAGTGATGAAGGTGACTTGATTACCTAGTAAAGATGTAATCACTCTTGAGGTGTTCGATTTAAGTGACAAAAATTAATATAAGAAACTCTTGTTCACAACTCACGAAATTTTCCATGCAATCTCCTACCAAACCATAGTATATTAATATATGTTTGCTTATATTATTCGATATAATCTAAACCAAGTTACTATAATCTAAAATCTGATATCACATTCCATGGTAATATATGTTAAACATTCCATTATTATGTATTATACAATGATTTTACACACAATATATCACTAAACACTTATAGTATGACTCAACATGTTAATATACAATTATGGATTATATTTATAGCACAATTTCAATACACAGATTATATATTCTAAAGATTGATGTAAATTTGTAATCTCTCTAATAAAAGGAACAAGTTTTTTAAGAAAATGTGTAGAGTAGCATAATTTCTCTATTTCAATCCTTTATTTCTATTTGTTTGTTTTGTTCACTGTTTTACTAGAAATAAAGAATTAGAAAGTGGGTCACTCTTTTAAAACTGTTGCATCGTTCAATGAGACCATTCACCATACTTTATGAAAGCATAATAATTGAGTTTATTATCACAGTAATACACAGATTATGCTAGAGCATCGGTTTATTATCGCTACCTCCTTATCATTTCTTCATAGTCATATTGTTATAAACTGGTTCACTATTATAAATCACCGTTTTTGATATAAAATAAAATTCAATATATATAAATAAAAATATATATACTAGTCTCGTTAAAGTCTCATGATAGATTATATTTATATATTTGGTTACATTCCTTGAGAGTTCGATATTCTCAATAATATATTTTTTCTTTCTTATATACTTAACCTGGTATACGTATATAGATCACCCTACTTTTATGCATTTATGCAAACTTTATTATACATGCATGTTAGTCGATGGTTTTATCCATAGCCTATCTCTATAATATGGACGTAGAAGTTGGTGATATTATTTTTAAAAGTTTAATTTGCTAAATGTACAAGTTCTTATAAACCATTGAATAGTACCAAATTACTACAGCATTTAACATGAATACACATAAATCAATTACATTGCCTACCTAGTAGTATACTCAAGTTTTCCCCTTCGATTCCTTACCTTCAATCCTTCTTCTCCATTCTCTCTTCTCTTTTGTGTTGCTCCCTCTCTCCATTCTCTTCTTCCTTTTTCTAAGAGTATGACACTTTTTCTCCTTTCTATATTTTTTCTTATTGTTTTTATTATTTTTCTATTATTTTTGTTTTATTTTCCTAAATATAAACTTCTCTACTTTCTCATCTTATTCCATTTTTTATGTTATTTCTATTTATTTACTAATTTGTAAAAATCGAAACAATTATTTTATCTATTTATTCCCTTTTTCTTATTTACTCCTATTTATTCATTTATTAGAGTATATTTGTTAATTAATAATAATATGAATTAATACAATACAACTATTTTAATAGATATAACTAATTATAATGAATTAATATTTAACTCATTAATAAATAAATTTAAATTTACTCTAATTACATAAATTACATCTCTAAAACTATTAATGGTCATAAACATAATCACACAAGATGAGTTCTATATAACCATTAAACTTAGCTATCATACAATATGTAAATGACTTGCTAAATATAAGTAATATCAAAACACACTATGCTAATCATTCTATTATGTATCTAATATGTACTAACTAATATAGTGTGTACAAGATTCTAGTTGATTTATTTGTCATCTCACAATATATCTATCTATGTCATCCTCTATGATGATGCTCTCTATCAATCAAGTTATGAAGGATGAATATCCATTCCATTCAACTCATAATAATTAGGTAGTTAGTTTATAACATGATGACATATACACTTAATAAAATAATTTTAAAATAACTAATCATCATGATCACAATGTAGAGAATATACACTAAAGCTAACTCATAGAAATGCAATCATGTAATTAAAATAATATTCAACTGTCCCTTAATAACATATAACTCATAGCTTAAGCAAATATTAAATAAATAAAATTTATAACTATAAATATATATGGATAATTAAGTATGTTTTTTTAGTGAGTAATTAGTATGTAACATCCTTCTCCCCTAAATCTAGTCATCCTCCCAGAGGACTCGTATTCATACATAAATTTTGAATTAAAAACATTGTTTAGTACAAAAATAACATAGTATAAAGTATAAAATGATTTAAATAAATATATAAATTATCTGTAAAACTCATCATATTCCTCCAAAGTATCTCTTTACTTAAAGTACTGGTCTCAAAAGACCTTTTACTATGTCTCTCTATTATGCAAATGAAGTTAGTGAGTGTCTATTACTCTGAATTAGTTCTACCAAACTAGTCTAGGGTCTAGAACTTACAAAACATTCCAATCCAAAACGCAAGAAGGATAAATTATATAATTTTTAGATAATAACATGGAATACATTATGTTATAGATCTAGGATGGTGATATTACAAATCCAAATGCTATAGGATTGACCACTTCTAACACCTTGAAGGATCCCACATATCTCGATATTAATTTTTGTAATTTTTTTGAAATTTAATATTCTACTAAAAGTACTTGAAATAATCATAAAATACATAAATAAATGGATAGAGAAAGTTAGACAAAGCCTTGATACCCTCTGCACATCTGTCAAACCTTGACTGTCTTTCTCATTCCTAAAAAAAGTGTTTGAAAACATGGAAAGAATAATGTGTATTAGTCAACTCCATCGCTAATATAGATATAATTTGATAATTATGGTGAGGAATAGGCACTAAAAATAATACATTTACAATGTGCACTAAATTAAGGAATATCTTAGATTCGAGAAGCTCCCTTGGTTGGGTCTCAACTTAGTAACTACTAAGTCATTATGAAACTAATTAAGACCCACTCCCATCTCTTAATACTTATGTTCTTAATTCTCCACTCATCTCTTAGGTCTCCATGATCTAATCATGTCCAAAATATGCACAAGGTTCAATGGGTCAAGAAATTATACTAAAAGATCTTAGAGTGTAAAGATATATGCTAAATAATTCAATATTTATTAGCATACATCATAATAAAAGTCATATAAATATTTCATAATTATATTTATTTTCCATTAGTGAAACATAACTAGTATCATATTCACATATTAATCTATTCTGTTATATTCATATTTAAGAGGAAATAAACTTAAAGCTAACATACCAAACAATGTCCAAGGATCACCCCATCATTACAACCCTATAAAATAACAAGTAAGACAATGCCTCCTTACTTTCTCAGTTAGTCACACAAGTTTTATGTTTATCTCAACCCCTTAGACTAACAAGATGTTCCATATATCCTATTTCATACTCACTCTATGTGAAAGTTACATAAATGTCTCATAAAAAAAAACATGTTTTAAGACATATGATGATAATACCAATATAATAAAGGGTGCATTCTAATGTAATTACCATAATTAACTTATAAATCTTAATCTAGAACCAATATAAATTCATGGTTCACCACTCCACATGGTCAAAGTTCACAACTATAGAAAAAAGTAGCTCTAAAAAGTGTGACTCTAAAAAGCCACAAGTGGAAAGTAGTGAAATAAAATTTTGTTAACAAAACTCTTAAATACCCTCACACATTATGAATAAAATATGGTAACCCAAGTGGCCTAAATTACTACACACTTTAACAAACTGGTAAGGGTAGTATCACAACCTATTTCCACAACCGAAAGGAAAAATATTATCCACATAGATGCATCAATCCATGTTATTCCTAAAAATTTTCTATAAAAAAAAAGTAAATTAAACTATCCCAAGAACTCTAGGGAATATTGTCTAAAAAACATTTTAGAAATAATTTTTTGATTAAGGAACACTATACCAACATCAAGAAAATATGAATCCATTCAGTGGCCTTATAATGATGACAAAGGGGAGTGCGAGAGTAACCACTTTCCTCCTTTCTATCTATCAAAGCTAAAACATAATACTAATTAACATAAACATATGGGGTATCAATCCATGAGTAAACTCCTAACACATAGGAATCCTTAACAAAGATAACTAAACTCCAATACAAGGAAAATTCCCACCTCACTAGGTGGTGCCAATTTATATGTGGTCTTTTCGGATTCCCTTCCCTACATAAGACACAAAAATATATCTACATAATTTTAAGTGAGAATCATCCCATGCTTTTTGAGCATTCGTAATATAAAACACAAGTGATGAAGGTGACTTGATTACCTATTAAATATGTAATCACTCACGAGGTGTTTAATCTAAGTGATAAAATATATTATAGGAATATCTTATTCACAACTCATGAACTATGCTATGCAATCACTTACATAACCATCGTATAAAATAACACCATTGAGACACTCGATGAACAAACCCTTTAATAGCTCTAAAAGGGTACAAGTGCTCCTAAGGGTACAAGTCAATGCACCACATAAAATATTTCATCAATAAAGGTAAACATAATTCCAAAAATGATGGATGCCTATTACCTAAAATAATCATCAAATAATACATGAGGATATACTAATCTCACAAATCCAATCATGGTTTATAATGATTCTGCATTGAGGCACAACAAGTCAAAAATATACTTCACTTAACCAATACAGTACTACAAATCACATGGTTCTCCATACATGGGTTGATGTAGGAGAATCAGGAAAACAAAATTACAAATATGTAAATAAATTAATTTTTGATGTAATAAGTCTTGAGAGTCTTTCAAGATTCAATAAGAAGTGTTGTCTAGTCCTAAGTTTGCTCTAAGAGTAAATTGGAATTTTTATCCAAATTGAAGAATTTAAAAATTTGAATCAATTATGAATATGTGCAAGGATTTGAACTAAAACCTAGTCATAATAGGTATAATTATATTTTAAAGTATTTCATCCATCATAAATGAGATTATCATGTTAAGTCATATCTATAAGTCTAATCCTATGTTGGAGGAGACAATAAAAGCATATGCCAAGTAAGGTTAGAAAGTTGAGAGAAACATGGTTTCTCATATATCATACATCCTATGTATGTATATTATTTTATCAAATATAGGGCTCAAATCTATCAAAAAAGAGGATACCATATGTATAAATAAAATAAAGAGTAACGAGGGGATAAGAATGAGTGAAGAAAGCCTTTTAGGGTTACACTTTGTAAATACTACTGTGTAGATGATCAATAAAGAAAAATGCTTATGAATTGAAATGTTACCTCTTAGTCTTAAGAACATCAATTTTAAGTGCATGAGGATAAATGAATGATTAAAGGAATTTCTCATCAAAGGAGTTTCTTATTACATGAAATTTATATATCCTAGTATGTTAGTTCTCAGCTTTGTTTAGTTTGGTCTTTGCATAGTCATTTTGTTGTACGTTAAAGTTGTTGTTTTTATGATGTACTTCTTCCATCTAGGCAATTGGTTGAGAAAATTTTGAAGTATCCTTGATGTGAATAAAATAAAACCAATGTATTCCCATGAAGTAAATTCTATCGATAATCATTCATCAATGACAAATTTGTTAAGCTGACATCAAAGGTGTTAGAAGATTCAAATAGATTTTATGTTTTAGAAATAAACTATGTCAACAGTCATTCATCAATGAACAATTTGTTAAGATTACATCAAAGGTGTTAGAATATTCAAATAGATTATGTGTTTTATAAATCAACTCTCGAAACTACCCAGGTGAGTTTGTGCATAAGGAAATACATGGTGGGAAAATTCATGCATGACATCTAATAAAAGAAGAGATAATTGAAATGATGAGGATAAAACAAAATCCATTCATTTTAATGATGACAAAGGTATTATAATTTAAGGATTTAATGCAACTAACAAACCTAATTTCATTTGACATTCTCATCTTATGGAAATGTTCAAATCTTGATAATCTAAATTATTGCACCAAAAGACCATCCCAACACTAATGGAATCAATTATTCTATAACTACCATTTTTCTTTTATAGGATATCATAACTAGAATAGGGAATGTTTGCATCAGGATAGGTGATGGGTCTTTGAATAACATGATTAATGATCTCCCATGCAGCCTAGGCCACAAAATTTGCATTGGAAGTTTTGGAAGAGGAAACACTGAATCTAGTGTTCACTCTATGTAAGATGATAGTGCCAAGTTTGTGGGAATGATCAATAGATTAAGAATAAAAATATGACTAGTGGTCCAGAGATGGAAAATGATATAAAATATAAGAATGTTGAAATAGTAAATGTGGAAGACACAATTTAGAAGAAATGTAGAAGTTTATGAGTTGAGGTGAAATTTATAAGTGTATTAGAAGTTTAAAGGCCTAATTTCATGTGTGTGTAATAAAATAAATTTAAAATAAACCAACACCCTTGGTCCATATATAAACAAGAAATAGTCTTTAAATAAGCCTTCAATAGAGTAAGGAATCTCTAAAGAGTCAAATTATTTCTGATGAAGATTTAAAGTGATGTCTAAAATTATAAGAACCATTAGTGAAGGTTATAGAAAACTTTCAAGAATAATAATATGTGTATACATTAAATATTATTGGTTTTAATCAAATTGGGCATAAGAGAAAGCTAGTTTGAAGTGAATAAGAAACCATAAAATCAAATCTATATCAAAATTGTATGCATAAATATAGGCATGAGCTTCAAGAAACATTACAATGTGTTATTGATATTAAGGACTTCTATCATTTATGGTATTAGAGCATAAGCTCTTGGGCATTCATTTTTCAATATTAAATGTTGTTTCTAACATAATATTTATAAGAAATAGATAAAGACAAAAGAGAGGTAGAGAAGTTTGTAAATTATAAAAGGTAAAAGGTAAGTGGTGAAAGGAGTCCTAAAGCCACTGAGGCTTGAGAGAGCTAGAAGAAGCTCAAAGAGATCTTAAAAAAGAAGGTGAATAATTCCAAGGGAGAGGACTAGAAACTTACCAATAGAATAGTGTGAAAAGTACCTAGGTGAGGTGTTAGTGTTGAGAAGCAAGTAAGATAAGCCTACTCAGAAGAGATAGGTCTAGTGAGGGCTAAAGGAAATAGGAAAAATACAAAGGGAGAAAATATGAAGGGCTTAGTTCAATAAATTTTCCAAAAGAATATGGAGAGAGAACATGTTAAGAAAAGAGATTTAGATATATAAGATGAAATTAATAAGATGAAATAAAGATTAGCAATGTTAACATTCCTAATGGAGTGCATAGGATTAAAAAAAGCAAGAATATGGATGGATATTGAAAAGGAAAGTGAAATGGCCTCTCAAGGACATCCTAGAAAGAAAGAAAAAGAAATAAGAAATTAGCAATTGGATAATAAATTTAAGGATATTGGAAAAAAAACTTAAGGATAAGAAAGAGGAAACCAAGCCTCATGATTTTCAATATGATATTTTATTTTCATGTTTAAATGTAGGTATAGAAGTGGATGAAGGAAAAATCCCAATTGAAGTCTTAAAGTCAGAAAAGCCTAAATAAAGTGAGCATGAACAACATTATTATGTTAAAGAAGAAATTGGTTGGGTAGTAATGTATTGAGTTGCAAAGATTTGTCAACATGAAAGAGGTGAAATTATTGGTGGAGGAGGAAGGCATTATGAATGGAGGAGCACTTGATGAGGATATATGGCCTAAATTGTTTACTTATAATTTTTTTTTTAATGATGTAGATATAGAATTGTAGGAAGATGATGGAGTTGAAGAAATAATAGAAACATTTTTAGTTTCATTTGTAAAGGAGTTACAAGATTAGACTAAATATTTTGTTTTGAATTCAATTTTTGATACTAATGTATTGATTAATGAAGATAGTGATCTCTTGAAAAATAGAGATAAAAAATAGATACAAGTTAAAGAATATGATATGGTACCAATGATATTACCTTGTAATGAAGCTATAAAAGAGGAATTTACAGAGTTTATAGAATAATAAGAAAGGATGTTTCAGCTAATTATGTAAGGACCAGATAATTTTGACCTCATAAGAGATGACAAAAATACCAAAGAGCTAATTTAGAACTATCAAAAGTTTTAAATAAAGATGTAGATGAATTAAAATTTAAAGATAAATCTCCAAAGGAGATAATAGAAGGAGAAGAGAAAATAGTGTCCCAAGTTTTTTAAAATGATTTTGCTTTTAGTTTTGTATGTGCATGTGTGAAGGATCATGTAAATGAGAAAATTGAGTCCTCTCTCATAGGCTTCAAAAAAGAATATCAAGTGAATTTAGATCCATTTGAGCTCATATCTTATAAATAATTTCAAAATGAAGAAAGAGAAAAAACTCATAATGAAGCAAAGAAGAAGCTGAGGAATTGGAAAAGAATAAAAAGAAGACAAATTTTCATTTGAGTAGGTGCTCAAATAATTTCCTACTAGGGGAGTTTGATGTAGGAGCATTAGGAAAACAAAATTTAAAATATGTACATAAATCAATTTGTGATGTAATAATTCTTGAGATTATTTCAAGAGTCAATAAAAAGTGTTGTCTAGTCTTAAGTTTGCTCTAAGAGTCAATTGGAATTTTCCCTCTCAGTCTTAGGACATCAGTTTTAAGTGCATGAGGACAAATGAATGATTGAATGAATTTCCCATTTAAGGAGTTTATTATTACATGAAATTTATATATCCTAATATGCAAGCTCTTAGGTCTATTTAGTTAGGTCTGTGTATAGCCATTTTATTGTATGTGAAAGTTGTAATTCATATGATGTACTTCTTCCATCTAGGCAATTGGTTGAGAAATGTTTGAAACAACCTTGATGTCAATAAAATAAAACCATTGTATTATTAGGATGTAAATTTTGTCGACAGTCATTTATCATTGAAAAAGTCATCAAAATTACATCAAATGTGTTAGAAGATTAAAATAGATTTTCCTAGGTGAGTATGTGTACAAGGAAATACATGGTGGGAAAATTCATGCTTTACATCTAATGGAAGAAGAGATAATTACAACAATGAGGATAAACCAATGATAATTCATTTTAATGATGGAAAAGGTATTGTAATCAAAGGATTGAAGGCAACCAACAATCCTAAGGTTTATTTAACATTCTCAGGTTGTGAAAATGCTCAAATCTTGGGACTCCAAATTACTACACCTAAATACCATCCCAATACTGACAGAATAAATTCTTCTATAGCTACAAATGTTCTCATACAAGATATCACAATTGGAATAGGGAATGACTATGTTAATATAGGTAATGGTTCTTTAAAAAACATGATTAATGATCTCCCATGTAGCCTAGTACACAAAATTATCATTAGAAGTTTTGGAATAGGAAACACCGAAGCTAGTTTTCAATTTGTGTAGGAGAATAGTGCCAAGTTTGTAGGAACGACCAATGGATTTAGAATCAGAACATGGATGGTGGTTTAAAGATGGTAAATGATATAAAATATAATATTGTTGAAATGGTAAATGTGAAAGGCACAATTTATAGGTATGATATAAGTTTATGAATTGAAGTAAAATTTCTAAGTGTATTAGATGTTCACATGCCTAATTACATGTGTGTGTAAGAAACAAATTTAAAATAAATCAACATCCTTGGTCCATAGATAAACAAGAAATAATATTTAAATAAGCCTTTGATAGAGTAAGGAATATCTAAAGAGTCAAATTATTTATAATGAAGATTTAAAGTGATGTCTAAAATTATACGAATCATTAGCGAAGGTTATATAAAACTTCTGAGAATAATAATCTTTGTATACATTATATATGATTGGTTCTAATCAAACTAGCCATCAGAAAAATTTAATTTGATGTGAAGAAGAAACCTTAAAATCAGATATGTATCAAAATTTTATGCATAGATATAGGCATAAACTTTAAGAAACATTACAATGCATTATTGATATTGAGGACTACTATCATGGGTACAACTTGTGCTCTTACATCCTAAAGATTTTCTTGCTCAACAGGATGCTCTTTAGGTACATCCTGGTGTACTACCTCTTCAAGGCCATGAATTTCCAACTCCAAGACCAAAATTTGATCTAACTTTGTTGATTTCTCAATGGAAAATCAATTAAGATAAAATAGAGGGTCTCTATCATTGATATTTAAAAGATACTCTTTGAATATTCTAGATTTCACCATTCTCCTTTATGATAAATAGAAGGGTAGAAAAATACAAATGGATTCATTGGGTCTTAGAGTTCGAGCCACAACTATGATACCACATGTAATAACCCCTCTAGATTTGAAATAGAAAAACATAATTTTTTTTAATTTGATCAACAAATTCTTCGTTATAATTCACCATGAGGATCTAATTATTAATCTAGACATAACACTCTAAGTATGTTAACTATAAACAAACATATTACATCTAACACTCACTAATCACTATCAACATATCAAAAACATCACAATCAAAAAAGAAAATTAATTACATATGTCTAACTTTAGCTTGTACAATGGTACAACCATTGTTGCCAAGTATAAATAAATAAATAATTAAATCTCATTAAGGATAATGTATCAATAATAATAAGTACAATACAATGTATAAGATATAAGGTAAAAATCTCCATGGATAATTAGTCCCCAAACTCTAGTATCTCTGGCAATCTCAAGTGGCATCTCTAAATAAGTAATACTATGGGAAGGGAGAGCATCATCTAAGATATTTTCCACACCAACTATAGATAATCAATCTCCCACACAATTTCCTATCAGGGAATGGCCCTCTCTTCATGTTTGAGCAGGTAGTGGCAGTGGGGGAATTTAGAGAGATAAGCTAGTACCCATGTGTTGTATGATTTCTAAAAAAAAATGCAATGTATAATAAAAAATCCATTCTAACAAAATATCACATAAACATTTAAATCATACACATAAAATGATAATGTCTCACTAACATTGACTAATTTTTTTAATAATTAATGATCACTATGATTAATCAATTTCATCCACAACATTTGATCGGATTACCTTCATTTGACATTATGATGCTAGGAAGCTAGTGGAGTCCACTTCAGTAGTTACTCAGTAACAAAAATATAAACTTTGAGTAAAATATATATAACCAATAAATTTTTATAGATTAGTTATTAACAACACACACACACACACACACACACACACACACACACACACATATATAAAATACCCAGTTGGTATAATGTGTGCTTATTTGTTTATTATTTATGTGCTAAATAATCTTGTGAAGATTCATTTATATGTTTGATCGACCAAATGTATACATTTTGATTATTCATATGTTTATCACGTTTTAGTGCTTATTAATAAGTAATCTATATAAATTTTTTGGTTATATATATATATATATATATATATATATATATATATATATATATATATATATATATATATATATATATATATATATATATTATCCAGTTGGTATAATGTGTGCTTATTTGTTTATTATTTATGTGGTAAATAATCTTGTGAAGATTCATTTATACGTTTGATGGACCAAATGTATACATTTTGATTATTCATATGTTTATCACGTTTTAATGCTTATTAATAAGTAATCTATATAAATTTTCTGGATATATATATATATATATCAAATCTCATATTACTGATACTGAGTAAGTAGTGAGATGAACTTCACTATCTTATTAGCATCATCATAATATATATATAAAACACTCTATAACACAATACAATACTTCCTACAAACTATCATAAAACATGTTAAACACATACATTTAGTTCATTAAATGTAGAAATGAATTTAGATATAACAATTATAGTTTGTACCCGTTGGTATAACATACATTTAGATTGTCATTTCCAAATATAAAACACTCTATGACATCTAATAATATCATAGTTCACTATTCATGAACAATTCTATACAATTATAAATAACCAGTGTTATAGTTTCAAGAATCAAATATTGTATAATTCTAATTAATAAACAAGCAAGTACAGTACATCCTATGACAAGCAAAAACATCATAGTCCATCATTTATATAGGTACTACTCAAATTCAATAGCCAATCATGATAGAGAAAAACATGAATCTCTTGGGAGACTTATTTATTTGTTTAAACCTCTTATTATATATTTAGGAGATTGTTATTCTTATAGTTATAATTTTTCCATCCTTTAGAACCCTATGATTTGTTTTAACATCCCATAAATTTATAGGTAGGGAAATGACCCAATACACCTATATATATTATGATTTTATATGAATACTTAAGTCCATATATGGGTGTATTTTATGATATATACCCTTATACATATTAACTATATTCATACTAGGTTTCACATAAAAATACTTACCAATATACAAACATGGTTTTATAAGTTCAACATTCATTACATCTCTAATCAATCACTTAATCATTATACCTTTTGTATCCATAAAGTACATTGATGATCTATTATAGATATTAATATTCCTAGAATATTAATGAACATGTTATCATAGGAAAAAGTCTATTGCATTCAAACACTCACAAAGTTTCATATAATTGTCTATGCATATTATCCTATGTACTTTGTTACAAGTTTAACTCTGTCGACTTATTTTTTTTAACTATTTTATTTCAAGCACACTACTAGACTTACAAATGGGTTAAATTATACAACCCATTAACATCAAATTATTCTCAAATGATATTATCATATCTTAAATATCAATATCAATCCACTCAATACTTCATCATAACCCTATCATTAATTACTTCATAACTATAATATAAATATATGTAGTATTGGTATATTGACACATATATAATTATCATTTAGTATACAAATATCATATAGACAATGTAAATAGTAAGTTATACCTAAACTCATTATTATGAAATTTGTCTAAGCAAAGTTTGATTACCATAATCATGCTAAGCAAATGCATGATACACATGTTAATAACGAGTGAGATTATGGGATCCATGGCAACCCATTAATCGATAGTTTAAAAAGTAAATAACCTCAACGACATTTATTAATTATATTATTAAGTTAACTTCAATGATATAAATTAATTCATCACGCAAATAACATCACTTGTAAAAGATCTCAGTTAACAATTCTTTTATTAATAAGTTATTATTACTTCAATTTTTATAATCCTTATAATCGCTTGTATCTCTTGGCTATTATCATAGATCTCAGATTGCTAATATTATATAAATCCTAACCTATATATATAATTTGTTTCACTTTTCAACAAAGTTCTAATTTACTTATTTCACATCTGCCTAAGCATCTGATTAGTACCCTTATACCAGAATAATTACACCAGTGACTTATGATTTACGCAGATCACTATGTTTATTTATTTATATAATAACATTTATATTTAATGCACGAGTATAAATTTCAAATCAATTTAATCGCTAATTTATATGGCTAAATTGTTCTTATTATCATGCAATGGTATAATTATTGATGTTAACAATATATGTTTGATGATATTATTTGATATAGTTTATACCATGCTAGTATAATCTAAAATCTGAAATTACATTCCACTGTAGTATTTGTTATAAATTACATTATTATGTATTATACAATGATCTATTTTTCATAGATACGACATCCATAGCATCAACGATCTAACATGACAACAACCTATTTTCCACCCAACAAATCTCTATACACTTATACTATGACTCAGCATGTTAATATGCAAGTACAACTTATATTTACAATGCAGTTTTTAATACATAAAGTTTATATATTCTAAATATCAATGTACATTTGTAATCACTCCAATAAAAAGAATAAGATTTTTAATAAAATACTAGAGAGTAGTATAATTGCTCTAATTTGTAAGCTTTGTATTTTGTTTATTGCTTTACCAGGAATAAGGAATCATAAAGATATTTGTTGTTTTAAAAGTCTTCTTCTATTCAATGTGACCATTCACCATACTTTATGAAATCATAATAATAGAGTTTATTAACACAGCAATACACAACTTATGCTAAAGCGCTGGGTAAAATATATACAATATATATAGTTTCACTACCTCCTTATCATTTATTCATAGTCATATTGTTATAAACTGATTAACTATTGTAAATCGTTGTATCTGGTATAAAATACAATTCAAAATATATATATATATATATATATATATATATATATATATTTTGGAATTATATAACTATCTCATTATAGATTATGTGTGTGTGTATAATTTTTTCTGCAAGACTTGACCCTATATAAGTATACAGATCACCATATTTATGTGCTTCTATACAAACTTTATTTTATGCACATTTTAATCGATGGTTTTATCTATAACCTGTTTCTATACTAAAAACAGAGGAGTCATTGCTATTATTTTCAAAAGTTTAGTTTCTTAAATTTACAAGTTCTCATAGACCATTGAACAATACCAGATTGCTATAACATTTAACATGAATACACATAAATCAATTACATTGTCTAATGGGTAGTATGCTTGTTTTCTCCCCTTTGATTTCTTGTATTCACTCCTCCAATATCTCTTCTCTTCTTTGCTACTCCCTCTCTCTGTTCTCTCCTTCCTTTTTCTAAGAGTATGGCACTTTTTCTCCTTTCTATATTTTTTCTTCCTTTTTGTTTTTCTTCCTTTTTATTATTTTTCTCTTATTTTTGTTTACTTTTTTCTAAATATAAACTTATCTAATTTCTCATCTTATTCCAGTTTTGATTTTATTTATTTTATTTATCTTTATTTACTAATTTATAAAAAAAAAAAACTATTTTATCTATTTATTCCCTTTTACTCACTATTTCCTATTTATTCATTTATTAGAGTATATTTTCTAATTAATAATAATACAACTTATTGACATATAGTCATTTTACAATATATAACTAATTATAATGACATAATAATTACATCATAAATTTACTTTAATTATGTAAATTACATCTGCAAAAGCATTAATGGTCATAAATGCAATCACATAAGATGAGTTCCATATAACCATTAAACTAAGCTATCAAACCATGTGTAAATGATTAGCTAAATGTAATATACATCAAAACACACTATGCTAACTATTCCATGATGCATTTAACATGTACTAGCTAATGTTGTATGTGTAGGGTTATATCATATTTCTCTATCATTCCTTAATATCTCCATCTACATCACCCTCTTTGATGATGTTCTCCCTCCATCAAGTTCTGAGAGATAAATTTTTCCTGTATCTAACTCTCGATAAATAGGTAGTTAGTCTATAATATCATGACATATATACATCATAAAATACTCCTAAAATAAGAAATCAACATGATCACAATACAAATATTATCCACTACAACTAACTCATAGTAATGTAATCATGTAACCAAAGAAATATTCAACTATCCCATAATAACATATAACTCAATTTAGATTAGGAAATTATAAAAAAAAAATTGATAACTATAAATATCCACAAATAATTAAGTAAGATTTCTTAGTGAAGAATTGAGATGTAATAAAAAGGCAAAGTGGTGGTAAAGAAAAATGAATGAAAATTTGGGCAAAAAATGAATTGATATAAACTCTATAAATAAAATCAACCCTACCCATTTTAAGGATTGGATTTTTATTGCTAAAATTTCTAAAAGTAAATCAATTTTTTTTTTACTTTCATAGTGTTGAATCATATCCCTCTTTTGTAACCCTAAGGCTATGATATAAATTTTTTAACCAATCAATCATAATGAATTATCAACATGAATACTTTGATCAGTAGAAGACTGAGTATTTATTAATTTTGATGTGTGCATTCAAAATGCTAGTTATGGTTTTTCTTTATTATCTATTTCCCTTCGAAGCTTGCATCAACCTTGTGTGTGATTATGAGTATGTGGATCAAACTAAGGACTGATTTGTGTGTTCATGTAATCAAGAAATATAGATTATTCTTCATTATATATATATATATATATATATATATATATATAAGGGTTTATTCAATAACAATATGTTTATACTCATTTATATCGATTGCTTAAATTTTTTCATTTTTGATTTATTGTTACACTATTTAATGGTTAAATTCATGGCAATAAAAAATTAAAATTAAAAATTCTAACTATTTATATCTAAAACCCTAACTTTGATTTGAGAAAATATACACATGTGCTTTGTCATTTTTAATTTCTAATTGAGACCCATTTGAACTTCATCCAAAGTTATAATTAGCATATAGTTTATTGAATAATAAAATACGTTATAATATTTCACCACTGACAAACCCTTGATTGGAACCATCACAATGCATAATTGAGTAATGATCAGTGCATTGTGACTTGATAAATATATGCCTTAGGGAGACTCACCTTTATAGGACTCATTTTAGGAGAGGCTTAATGGGCTTCACCATCCTTAGATCTTAATGTTGTTGTTGACATGAAAAATGACACATCAACAAGAACAATCTACGTTTACTAATATATTTAAGAAAATTTACATGTATAGATCTCAAATAACATATTAATGATTCTATTTGGGTATGTGACACCCTTATCATAACATGGCTAGCTTCACAAGCCACATTAAAAATATATTTGGCCCCCATGTCAGAATAGAATATTTTAATCCTCGTGTTAGTTACGACATTTAAGGTTAGTATCGATTGTCAATACTGACAAAAAAATAGTGAAATTGACCTAGGTTCCCTTTTAATTTATTTTCAGCATTTTTTTATTTATGACTATTGATTGGGCATTATTCAAATTCTTTTGTAATATTTTACATGCCATTATATATATATATATATATATATATATATATATATATATATATATATATATATATATATATATATATATATATATATATATATATATATATATATATATATATATATCAAGGCATGTACATTACACTCTCAAAAGCTAGACAATATTACTTATGGAACCTAAAAATTTGTTAGAGATGAATATTAGGTTTACAAGGGTCAATTGATATTTTCATGCTTGTACCAAGGAAAAATTATGATAAAGAGCATTTGAGCTTGCATATAAAATTACATACATACACATTAATAAGATAAATACATTTAAATTTGATCCCTCTTCAGAGTATTGTAACTGTAGTGCAGTGCTTGGTCTATGAAAATGAAATAACCAAGGTCATTATGACTTAAACCCTTCACACTACACCAATTATTTGTACAGAACTAGAGTTTGAGCATAAGTGTGATCCCATATGATTTTAAAAATATAAAAAGGTAGAAATAAACATTAAATTTATAGTCACTTGATCTTGGAAAAATTGTTACAACCCCTCAAGTTTTACTAAGAGAATGCAATAATTTTTAATAATTTTTTTTAATTAAATATTCATTCCATAAAATAATACATATAACATCTAATCTATAAGTTAATACCAATAGTACTCCAAAAACCAAAAAATAATATTTATTTTATACAACTCTGAGAAAAGTAAATACAATGGGGCAGAGTTATAGATTGTCCAATTATATAGCATCTATTATTAAAATATATTCAAATATAATTCTTACATTTACATCTCTTTTAGGCATCTGACCTTATATAATAAATAGATATTAAGCCCTTCGAATCTCGAGTCGAATAATCTCATGTAACTATGAATTTCTATTGTAGTCTCTAGGTAAATAGTATGATTGTAGAGAGGGAAAACATCATCCAAACACTTTTCCATACCAACCACAGGCCTACAATCCTTCACATAATCTAATATAAGGGAATAACCCTCCCTTCATAGATAGATAGATAGAACAGTGTGATCATCTAGAGAACAAGATAATATCTATTTATGGATGATAAAATTAAACATGCAATGTATTATAGAAAACCCATTCAATTAAAAGATATTGCACTGACATGCTAATCATACATACCAAAGATAATGTCTCACTATACATTATTTAACCACAATATTTATACTAAATATGTCATCCTAGTAATCATATCCAACTACATGTTAAATATATGAGTAAGTAAAGTCTATATTTTTTTCATCAACTAAGAAATGAATCATACATTAATATTTAAATCATATAGGAAATAATGCATACAATTCATACTATTTGAGTATGATTCACATTAAATTATAGATTTCCTACTACTTCAGTGAGATTCAAACAACTAAACCTCAAGATATCCCATAATATCATAGTCTAAAGTTTTGGGACATAATTATTAGTTTTTTTACAATTAATCATAATAATTAGTCATAAATACATAGAAGCATATGCTTTTAATTCAGAAATAACATATAAGAAAGCAAGTCATATAAACATATAAATTTTAATCATTCATTGACTCTCTCAAGGTTGTATGTACACATACATGATATCCTACTAACTGTTACAAAAACACACTGATCAAGTACTAACCAATACATATATTAAATTAGTTAAAATATATAATATTTAAGACATACAACTATAATACGTATAATCTAGGTATATATATTTAATCTAAAATATTTTATGATGTCATATACTATCATAGTTCATTGTGCATGAGCACCCTACTCACACATGAACAAACAATCTTACACTATAATTGTTTAAACATAAAATTACATGATTATACCTTTCAATTATATCTTAGATTATACTACACATTAATAATCAAATGAAAACACAATCTCAGTGCACACATCATGATGTATTGTTTTATTCTAGAAATGTATAATCACTTGCACATAACAATAATATTCTCACAGACTAAATTTTACACACAAGTTTTATCACTGAAAAATTTCATAATATCAGAATAACTTTTAATCAAGTTTAAACCTTATATAAACATAACTCAATCTTCTATTTTTAACATTCACTATGTTTTATCCTCATAAAATATTTCACTTTGGAGGGATGTTTCACTAGGTTATACAATTATCGTCTTCCCCTTATGAATCATTTTAGGTGAAATGCTCACATTAGCTTTCTTTTTTATCTACTTTCTTCCCTCGAACATTCTGTCCTTAGGGTGAGAGCTAAATTGGCTAAAAATCCGGATAAGAATCTTATCCCCCTTCATCAGGGCCTCATTTTCTATCTGTATAATTTCCACCATGCCCTCGAGCCATCCAAGGCCATTCAAAATGATAGTGGGGAAATTTATTATAACCCTATTGCTACCGATGTTGTCGAAGATTCCTGTCCTTCCCCTGTCTCTACTAAAACTAAAGAAGTTTCCTTACAAAGTGCAAGAAGAGGAAGACATATGTTGGTGAAGTAGGCACTACAGGGACTACTATGGGGACCTCTAAAAATCCTTGTAGGGCCCTTGGGGGACAAGGTAGTAAGTCACATATGTCTACTAAGGCTATTAAGAAGGGTCTCTCCTCAGGATTTAGGTGGTTAGGGCGAATTGCTGGCAAACCTGCTCCCAAGGCTAGGCTCATCAATTACTCTGAGAGTGCCTCAAATGAAGCCACTTAAGATGATGAGACCAAGGACTTGGATGTTCAAGAAATATCTGAGGATACCAAAGGTAAGCAAGAGACAAAAGAATTAGAGGTTATTGCTAAAGATGTTGTTGACTTTGTAAAAAATGTTGACAAAGCAGGAAAGTTGTTTATGGAAGAAGCTGATGATGAAACTAAAATTGAGGCTAGATTGGGAGCTAAAATTGCAATCCTGAAGGGTCACATTAAAAAACTAGAATAGAACTTTTCTATTGTGCTCCAAAATTTTATTCTCTTGAACATGTCTGTGCTGTAGGACTTGGGTGCTACTGCATTTGCTGACAAAGTGGAGAACACTGAGAAATTGGATGACCTCATTAAATCTATGTTTAAGTAAGGAGAGATCTTGCCTCTTTATTTCTTGCTTTTTCTTGATACTCTACCTCTTTTTTACTCCTATATTAGTTTATAATTATGGTTTTTGCTATGTCATTTGGATCATTGAATGTGACGTTCCTATCGTAAGGCATATTTTATGTTGATTGCCTTTGTGGTTTCTATGCTATTTGTAAGGGTTCAGCCCCTAGTTTAGCCTCCTTATATTATCAAAAACAATTTATTAAATTTTACTATTTCTTTTTAAACCAAGTATACAAAGCATTCCGACATTGATTTCTAATTGAGATGATATAGGATAATGATACTTATAACAAACCCATGAAAATCACTCTTTACTATTTAAAATTCCACTTGGGCTATCCACAATATGGAAATACAAAGCAAAATAAAGTTCTACCAAACATTTGATCTTGCATTAAATAGTAAACATAATTTACTTTACTATTTTCACTTATATATATATATATATATATATATATATATATATATATATATATATATATATATATATATATATATATATATATATATATATATATATATATGCCTACTTATTTATGTAACCACCTCTTTTTATGGAAATTCAATGTAGGAAAAATATAAAAGTGTTTACTTTATGCAAGATAAATTTAATTCAATGTAGGCTTAAATAAAGACCCAATGATATATTAAATAAGTGTTACACTAAACATTGGCTCTTTTATCCAAATGACTCAGTAATTAACTATATTTATACTCAATGATTTCATTAATAGAAACAAAAATTTAATATTATACATACCTTTTTAAATAGAGAATCAACATTCTGAAAGTGACTTTGATTTTTATATAAATTGACATAGCCTTTTACAATAATGGCTCGGTATTCTAAATATATACTTATCCTTTTAAATAACACCTCAACATTTCACTAAAAATTGGGCATTCCCTTATGACTAAGCATTTAGTTACATGGATTGGCCTCAACTTGGAATTTTAGATTATATACCTAGTGTTAAAATATGATGACAAGCTATTTCATCTAAAAGTAAAGCAATTTATATATGATACTCAGCTAATTATAAGGTATATGTAGGAATTATATTATAGACTTCAGCAATTTATAAAAAGACTTCAGTGTTTTAATTTAATAATTAGGTCTTTGAAATTTCATACTCAACATTATACTTTTCATACTCAATGTTATTGTTTTCATATTCAACATTATTCTTTTCATATTTTACATTATACTAGATTGAGACTTGGCTCTTCATTATGTTTTAATAAATGAAATCAGCGTTCCCTTCATTTACTCAATGTTTGATTAATTTACTCAGTGATATATATTTAAATGGCTTAGAACTACATTTAATTGAGTCAATAAAACATATAAATAACTCAAAAAATTTATCTCTAAGCACAACATTACAATATATCTATTCAAAATTTAAATAAATATATCTTATGTATTTTAATATAAAGCCTCTACTATCATTTTTGTGGCTCTCTATTTCAATTTATTTTCTCAACATTTTAACTAGTGACTCTTTCTAATTTTAATTAAAAGACATAGAGTATAAAATTATGGTTCCATTTTTCTTTTTCATACACAATGATTTCCTCTATATACTAAGCTTTTAATATTAGATACTAGATGAATTCTACTTAGAACTGGGAAATATATTTAAAGGCTCAGCTTTATATATAAAATCAACACTTTTACCCATATACACTCAATAATTTAATATTTAAACACTCAGCCAAATACAAATATGACTCAACAATTCAACTATTTTGAGTCAACGGTTTAATATTTGGTATAGCATTCTTAATAAATTCTTGTCACTTAAATTAAACCCAAAATTTCAATATTTATGCATGGAAATTTAATATAGAGACTCAAAAATATACTTTATAAATAATTTTTAACATATAAAAAATGGTTTATATAATGACTCAGTGCTTCTAAAATACAATTGGCATTTCATGTAAGTCTCTACACTTGTTCTAAACACAACAATTTATAAGATTGAGTGTTTTAATATTTTAATTTAGAGGTTTTCAATCTTAAATCTTATGTTAAATGATCTGATAATATACGCTGTGTTTCATTTTTAAAAGCTTAAAAAGACATTATGTAGGCTTATCAAAACTATATGCAGGTTTGAAGAGAGTGGAATGTAGGTCTTTAAAACTACAATGCTAGTGTCATATATATAAGACACTGACTAATATGGTGAGATATAGGCTTTACAATAGTATTATGCCATCTTAAATAATAATTACATAAGATAATTTATAAAACATTGCTTAGAAATTTAAAATGCTCTCTACAGAGTGTAATTCAAGCCAACTAGAGGGAGGCACAAGCCAACAAAATTAATACACATGTCTTTATTTAAACGAAACACTATCAAAACTTTAGAATGTTGTCTAGATAAATTTTGGGTTTTATATTTGTCTTATTTTTTATTTATAAATCTAACTAAATTTTTAGAATTTTAATCACACTTCCATTTACACATAAATAAAATTATAAAACCTACCTCTTGAAATAAATGCCTGTTTGAAAGGATACGCCTTTTTTTCCTCTCTCTTCTACTCTCTAATTTTTCTTATTTTCCCTACCTCTTCAAATCATGTGTGAGTGTTCTTTATACTTTCAAGAGGACTTATTTATAAAACTAAACCTCTTAGTTTGTTATCCATGCAAGGCATCTTTTATCCCTTCATAACTAAAATTATCTCACCTCTAAGATTGAAGTTATCTTTTATTAACTCCATAATCTTCCTTACATCGTCATGCTTAATCTATTTTAAAGATTTTAATTTGTTTAATAAATATATTTACACCACTTTTCTCAAGTTATCTAAAATAGTAGTTTAATCTGACCAATTTACATAAAGATATCTAAATTTATCTTTTAATGCAATCTCATGCATGATTTATTAAGACTAAGTTTTATATTGGCATAACTCAAGATCTTGAAGTAACAAAGGTAATTGTTTATATATATATATATATATATATATATATATATATCATAATTACTTCTAATTACAAGTTAGCCATATCTTCAATAACTAGCAATTAAAAATTTATTCCTTGATTTATTCTTAAAAATCAAGATCATTAATTTAAAAGAATCTAATGCATATCAAGAACCTAAATTTTCATGCTAATATAATCATATATAAGATTTGTTAGCATTTAAAATATGTTATGCATATAATAGTTTAGATCTAATGTGTGTGTGTATAGTGTCACTAACAACTCATCTATCATCTTTCATTTGTCCCATGTAGCCCATTCTCTCCGATAGTGCTCTATTTTATCAATCTATAGAGGTAGTATCAATTCTATGTCCACCTCATAGCATGTATATAGTTAGTCTGAGTCATCATATATATCAACCAATGATATAAAACTAAAAAATACATATATGTAATGTATAAAATAATTAAAATATAACAATCACATTATGTATACTAATAAACAATATCACTTCTAATACTAGCAATGTCATAAATATCAAGTCAAAGCACTAATAATCAAATAATCATATCAATCTATAGATTTAAAGGTTATTAATTATAAGGTGAAATTAGAATGTGATATCCTCCCCCCTAAAAGTGGTCATTATCCCGATGACTCTTATTCAAATAAAATTTCTTATTTACAAACAGCATTTAATAACATAAGAACATAGTATCGATTATTATATCATGTAAATAAATGTAAAATTTACTTGAAATACTTATCATAGTTCTCTCATTTAACACTATTCTTAGAGTATTGGTCCCACAATACCTTGATTTGTGACAATTTTTATTATGCAAATAAGTTTTATAAATGTCATTAAATTGATTTGTTTTATTATGACCATCCCAGGGTCTAGAACTAACAAGACAAGCCTATAATAACTAGGTAAACGTCTCTTTGACTTTGTAAAAACATATGAGATCTTCATAATAGTCAAAAAAAATGACCAAGTAAAGTTTCACAAAACCTTTCAGGCATTAAACACATCTCTCTAATCTAGAGGGTGTATTTTTCATATCAGAGAAAAGTATTTAAGTAACCTAGAAAGAATGATGTGTATATTTTAATACTTTCACTAGACCACATAGATTTGGATAAGTATAACATGTCAATACTATCACTACTCAATCAGATCTCTTGACAAGTATGATGATTAATATGAATTGGTAATTATATATATATATATATATATATATATATATATATATATATATATATATATATATATATATATATATATATATATATATGAAATACACATCTGCATGGATTGCCCATCTATAGTATACATGCATATGTCTATATGATTGAATATAATAAATTTTGCCTGTCAAATCTTGGATTTGACAAGTTCATCTATCTGATTTAACTCGATATCAATAATTCAAATCAATGTGAGGCTAAGTACAATAGCATCCTATTGCTTAGAACTCACGTTCTTAATTCACCACTCTTCCCTAAGATCTCTAAGACTTGATGATCACCAAAAAGAGTAAAAAATTGTAACATAAATCTTTACTAATATATCTTGAGAAGAAATACTATATGCTAAATAATTTGATATATAATAACATATATATAAGAAAAAATATACAATCATCTTGATATTATATTAAGTTATTACTAATCAAGCATAACTAGTATCATATTCTACAACTTAATCGACAGTGTTTTATTTATAGTTAAGAGATAATAATTAACATAACATACTAAGGTGAAAGATTATTCCATCCTTAAAACCTTATAAGTGAGATAATGTCTCCTCACTTGCATGACTAGCAAACAACAAGTTAAAAGTTTATCTGAATCCTTTTAGACTACTAACATGTTCTGAACATCTTATACCTTACTTGATCCCAATGAAAGGTACACATATAACTCTTCAAAATAATATTATTCAAGAAGATAATAATATTGGTCTAAATAAAGATATACAATATCATAATAATTTTAATAAAATAGAATTGATATAAATTTAATGTTAGCCACTCATGGTCATGTACACAATTTGGACAAAATAATAACTATAAAAAATCATAAAGTGGAATGTAGAGAACTAACATCTCAAAAACAAATATCCTACATACCATCACATGTTAAAAGGAACACTGTAATCCATGTTTCCAATCACTAATCACTTACCAACTTATAAGTGTAATATTATAACCTAACTCTACAAATATGAGAAAAAAAACTAACCACAATGATGCATCAATCCATCCAATCTTACAAATTCTTTGAATAAGAAGTAGAAAACACTATCCCTCGAAATCAAGGGAATAAGATCAAAATAATAACTCAAAAACATATTTCCATTTAAGGAACACTAAATCAACATCTTGAGAATATGAATTTTCTCATTAGCTTAAAATGATGTAAGAGAAGAGTGAGAGAATAACAACTCGCCTCTAAGATAAATAAGAGAGATAACACTTCTTTTCATGTTTATATAAATATAAGGATTCTAATTCACATGAAAAAATCTTAACATAAATAAAATCACAATCAAGACATCTACATTTAACTACAAAAAAATTCCCACCACACTAGGTGGTGCCATTCTAGAATGGTCTTATAAGATTCCTACCCCTAGAATCTATGTAAGTAATACACAAAACTAATGCATAAATAATTAAGTGAGAAACACTCTATGCCTTTAAAAACACTCACAACATAAAACACAAATGGTGAAGGTGATTTGATTACAAAGAATGATATAATCATACTCGAGGCATTCCATCTAAAAGATCAAAAATATGATAGGTAAATCTTGTTCACAACTCAAGAACTAAACTATGATCTTACCTACCCAAACACTTTAAATATACATCACCAATGATACACTTGATAAACCAACCATTTAATAATTCTGAGGAGCTATGAATGCTCTTAGGATACACACTTAATGTACCACACATACATTCACGTTTATCTTCTCTACTAAACATAAGTGAACATAAGTGCTAATCAATTCATTAGGTCCTATAGTTTGAGCCATAACATTGATACCACATGTCACAACCTCTCAATTTTAAGTGTAAAATCTTGACACATGTGACACACTCTTTTATATGTCGTACAACTACCAAAACTCTTTTTTCACATATTTTCTTGATTTTACTTAACACATGTAAGTTTTTCAATAATTAATAATATTACTAACAATATTCTCACATATTAGATGTTAAAAAACAATTAGGAACACTATTCTACATAAGAATACCATACTACCTTCATTAATGACTCTAAAAGTGGCCTTATGTGACATAAAATATCTTAGGACTAGATTTGACTATGACCAAGGTTAATAACATATTAGATGACATCAAATAAGACCATGAGAAATCCTATACCATAGTAATAGACCCTTATATTATGTTTTTTACTACAGGGGATTGATCTATTTTAACTTGTGGTTAAAATAGTCAACAATGATCATATGTAGAAATAGGACTAGTGATACCTTCTGCATGTTTGCCCAATCTTTAACCTTGATAACCAAAGTGTTGTAGATATTGTTGTCCAAAACCATATTGTTTTGAAAACTAAAACTCGCTATTTATATTTAGATCTATATTCTTTCTTTAGTATATTTTTTTGCATCTTCAATTGTGTTGGATCTGATTTTTCCTTGTAATCCTTTTTTTTTGTGTTAACTATTCCTTTTGAACTTTGTTTTATTTTGATTGGTTCTTTGGTAACCACTTTTGTACTAGTTCTATTTCTTCCACTTTTTTTACTTGCTCTTGTTACACTTTGAGTTGCTTAATTGATGTATCTTTTTTAAGATCACCACTATCAATTACATGTTATATTTCTTTCTTTAAATCCAAATAATAATCAATATGATATCCATGCATTCTATGATATGCACAATAGTATTTTGATCTCTTTAGAGAATGTAAAGGACGTAGTTTAATCTACTTATTTTGAATCATTTTCCTTAGAATCTCACTTGAACTCTTATTATCCATTTTCATTCTTTTTGAATCACTTATTGTAGATGCATTTTGAAGTAGTTTCTTATTTTGACATGAAATCTTGTTAAGCATAACATTCCTAATTGGAGATGCATATACAATATTAATATTAATATATTATGGATGAAATACAAATAAATTACACACATGAAATTGGTTAATTAAATTTGGTCTAATGTAATGTTTCACAATCATTTTTGTTTAGATTGTATCTTAGTTTAGGTATTACATATATACTAATTATTTTTTGTTTATGATTTATTGTTCTTTCATACAAAATTTTGAATCATATAAGGTTAAAGATGAGAGGATAACAAATGTGAAGTCAACAATTCAAATTTTAAAATTTTGACAAAGTGTACATGCTATAATCAATACAATTTAAATTAATAATTTAACTATTTCATTATAATAAATTGTAAAAATAACTTGCACAATAACTATTAGTTATGAATTTATAGCTTCAACAATATATTTATCAAATAATAAATTATATATAAATTCAAATATTTTCTTAAAATCTTTGGTATAAATGTAATTTTAATAATATATATTAATAAAGATTTGTATGAACATATTTTAAATGTTTAAAAAGAGAAAATACAAATATCTAATTAGTTTTATATTTAGATTTAGTCATCATTGTAATTACACATTCCATTATAATAATTTCATTCATGTAACTACTTATACAAATAATCAAATAGTCTTTTTTACGTTTATAAAGGGAAACAAAAATATTAAAATGCTATTTATTTATTTTAAAATAACAATTTAATCTAGTGAAATGATAATTTTCATAATCATATCTAATTGAGGTAACAAAATCTAACTAAGATTAACATATTGAGATCCCTATATTAACAAACAAATTTGTAAATGATGTAAACATCAAATAAGTGTGCCATTTATAATACATCAATTATTGCATATACCTTACCACAATACATTTTCCAATCCAACCAAGCTAAAAATTTCCTCATGGTGATTTCATTAAACTTAAAGGATAACAAAATGTGGGGTTCATTTTAAGATCCTTATTAGAAAATTATTTGAAATATTTGGCAAATATAGAGAAATTTGATTCATTAGCATGCTAAATCTTCTTAGGGTGATGGTGAATTTTCTACTAATGTTTTTATATATACACATGACAAAGGGATTGTCAAAGTGAATGGCCAAACCAAACACCTGATGTAAACCACTAAGGGATGAGATGAATGACTGATCTGAATAACTGAGCCAAATGCTTGAGCTTAATGGCTAAGCTGAATGAATGAACAAAATGATATAGTTGAATAATTGAACTAAATGATTGAATTGAACATCCTAGTCAAATGACTAAACTAAATGATTGAACTAAATGTCCTAACTCAATGACTGAATTGATTGAATGAATCGAATGGCTTAGTTGAACAACCAAGCCAAAGGACTAAGATGGATAGTTGAGATAGATGGTTATGATGAATGGCTGAGCCAAACATCTGAGCTGAATGGATAAGTTAGATGGTTGAGTTGAATGGCTAAGCCAAACATCTGATCTAAATGACTGAGTTAGATGACTGAGCCAAATGATGAAACTAGATGGTTGAGCTAAATAACTAAATCAAATGACCAAATTGAGTGCTTGAAATGAATGGTTAAGCTAGATGATTATGTCAATTTCCTATGATGAATATCTATACCAGATGATTAGACATGCTGATAGGTAACTTATGCATATAGTCTACTATCTAGTTTCTTAGTCTCCTCCCTTGATCTATAAGTACTCACTTCTACCCTCATTTTTAAAATTTTGTAGAAATGACTTCTCATCCCCATGCAGAGAAAATTCATTTCGTAGCGATGGAGAGAAAATTCATTTTCAAGTACCTACTATGCCTAAATATTTTGAGGATTGTGTAGTAACCAGATGCATACAATGAATGGATCTAAGAATTTAGCTTTACTGGTCTACTCTACATGCTGTAAGATGACATAGGCATGGCACTTTTAAAAATGGTAATGTGTTCATATGACCCTAAAGAGAAGATCTTCACCTTGAAAGTGGATTATAGAATGATTTCATTTGGTACATCACCATAAGATATTCAAAATCTCACATGTCTTATATTTCACAATGTAACCCTAGTGACTTCCAAATCAATACTATCAGATGAAGATAGGACTTTTTTGGCCAAAAATTGTAGTTTTCACATCAACAAAATTGATATGTATTTATAAATTTATTTATATATTCAAAATTTAATTTTTGTGATCTAAAATACTCTTTCTCTCTTTCATTTTAGATAATCAGAAGAGGGGCATCCATGTTGAAGACATTAGTCACCCTTTTTAAAAAGCAATGATTCAATTTTTCTATGAAAGAATAGTATTGTAGGGAAGAATATAAAATATTCCATATTGGGCACTATTTTACATTATCCGTACTATTTTTAAATATAAATTTAACTAGTGCTCTTTCATTTCCACTAGAATAAAGCTAGAATTAAATTTTGCTTGTACCAATCCTAGTTCCACTATTCCTTGTTCCAATTTTACTCTAGCATTTTACTACAAGGCCTTCTTTAACCTCTAAAAAATATAGGGTCCAATTATGTTGGATCTAAAAATGATGACTAACTCTTTGTCCATGGATAAATAAAAGGTTAGTTTATTTGTTTATTTATTCATCTAGAGTTTAATAGCTATTTGTTTGTTAAATAGCTACCAAGGTAGATATTAATAAATGTTTAATCTTTGTTTGTTACAACTTATAGTTAAGAATGCATGCCTCACAAAAAATAATCTACCTATAAAGGAAAATGTGCAACTACACTTGTAGTTAAAAAATCTATTGATTTAATGTCTATAGAATCACTAATGCAATATTATCAACTTACAAAACATCCTAGAGTTTCTTCAGGATCATCTCCACATGCAGGTTTGCTATTTTAAAATTTCAAATGAAATTATACTTTTCAAGACTCAAGTGCATTATTTTAGTTATTTGTTTTATTCTTGTAGTTAACTCAACAATAATTCAGATGGTGGATCAACCATCATCACAACAAATAGTAACATCTACTATGCCTTCTCTACCTTCTTTGGAAGGTATTTTATATTGTATATTTTGTTTTTTTATTTTTTGGATTTTGTTTATAGTTTTTTAGGCTGAAATTTTGTGTAATGTACCAACTCAAAACACCCCTATGGATTTCATTCAAAATATGCCACATACATTGAAGAATATACTATCTCTGAATACAAGTACTAAACTTGTAATTTCAATTTTGCATATAATTTTTTTTTAAATTTTTTAATTTTATAAAATAGCTTATATTTTGTAGGCCATCCTCTATCTATGATGAACATTATGCCCATGCATTCACCACTGAACACTTTTCATGGAAGGGAAAATACTCTTCTATTGACATCACCATAATGAACCACAACACTACAATTATCAAGGTCTTAATTCCCTTCTTTCTCTATTGGAGGCTTATCAAGTGTGCATGGATTGACATCTTTGCCAAAAATTGAACTTGATGATGGAATATCTGGGGTTTGAAAGTGGTGTTGATGTTAGAACTGATTTCAATCCACATGATTTTAACCAATGAGAAGAAACACATGTTCATGTGACTGCTCAGCAAGAACCTTCAAACACTTCATCGGATAGTCCCACCCCAATAGAGAATGTTATAAAGTCTAATTATGCCCTTACATATTTTTCACTAAACAATTTGGTAGTAGATAGTATTACTGCTAGTCTAAATGAGGGATTAATTAATGAACTAAAAATTTTATTTGTGTGAGACATTTGGGAAAAGACATTGATAAAATAAATAAATGTCCATTATCACAACCACTTCAAGTGATAATTTTTTTTTGCATTGGTACAATAATAACACAGAAAGATTGATGTTTTGTTTGTCAAATTTAAATATGGGTCAATTAATATTACTAATACTTACAATGATAATGTGTTAACTATAATTCTTAATAGGTTGGAGAATTTGAATACAAAATCCCAAGATTATTTTAATAAATGTGCAAAAGATACCAACCTTGTTATGATTATGAATGCAAAGAAAGAAAAATATTTGTTAATGTATATTAATTTTAATCAAATCTCATTTCATTCTTAATTTTTTTCACATCTAATTACATTGCATTTTAAAATATAAGAAAAATATGAGAACTTGGAAAAAGAAGCTGAGGTCCTCAATGTGCATCTAAAAAATTCATTGAAAAGTTTATTATCTGTTCAATTGAAGGAGAAGCTTGATATATTGAATAAATAGAATAACACACTAAAATAAATCATTAAAGAGCAAGGACGGGATCCCAATACCTTATTTAAGAAGAAAATAGTTGCCAATCCAAGTCTACTTTCTACATGAGATGCTATAAAAGAAGATATGGAAAATCTTGAATGTCTTAATGTTGCAGCTTTAGATCTTGAAAAGATAGTGATATTGAAGGATATTAGTGTCACAGAGGATGTTATTATTGATAAATTAGTTGAAAAAGTTTTTGAGAAAGACGCTGAAAAAGTGTTGAGAAAGAAGCTAAAAGTGGTTGAGAAACTACTTGAGTAATTGACAATGTGTTTTAAACTTATATATATATTTGTAAACATTGTTTTATTTTAAAATATATGTTATGAATAATAATTTCAAGTTTGAAAATGCATTGATCAATTTATTGAGTTTTAATTACTGGATAAGCCATGTAGATTACAATTTCCTTTTTAATTTTATGATGTTATAAAATTGTATGATGCTAGTCCCCCTTTTGATTAAAAAATGAGTTGTTTTATGTGGAAGGTCTTTTAT
This sequence comes from Torreya grandis, assembly GCA_037957365.1. NCBI lineage: Eukaryota > Viridiplantae > Streptophyta > Pinopsida > Cupressales > Taxaceae > Torreya > Torreya grandis. The sequence goes on along the minus strand of JARHVA010008194.1, from coordinate 82,169 downwards.
TTTTCATCTTAATTTATACAATGTTCCACCTAACACAATCATAATATATTAATCTTGTGCAGTCATCATTTATAAAGAAACACAAAAATGGATCTCAAAAAATGTATAATAGTTATTGTGTGTTATGATAAAACAATGAGTTCTTTTCTATAGAAGATATCTTCTTTTTTGTTTTTTTAACTTAGATTATTTCTTGAGTAAATCATGATTTGAGATGCATTTGAGGACATTAGAAAATCAAATTCATTTTTCATATAGGTATGTGTAGAAGATAGTATTGTGATAGTTAGTAATAATGATGATTCATCAAAATTAAAAATATTCATGATTAATTGTGATCATGAACTATAGAATATGTTAATGGATTGTTTAATGTTATGAGGATGTTTAGATAGACAATGACTCATGAAATAAATTTTATTCATATAAAAATTGGTATAAACAAGAGGTAAGGTCTTTATAAATCTATGAAAATGTTATATTTTATATCAGTTTTCAGAACTCTAAACAATTGGATAGCCTTTTAGATATAGGCTATCTATTCTGTAGGAGTAGATAGCCTATGCTACCTAGGAAACTATAGGGAGGTACTATATATGACCTACCTAGTGTGTGTGTGTGTGTATATATATATATATATATATATATATATATATATATATATATATATATATATATATATATATATATATATATATATATATATATATATATATATATATAGACACACACACACACACACACACACACACAGAATAGATAGTTTCCTAGGTAGCATAGGCTATCTACTCCTTCAAAATAGATAGCCTATATTTAAAAGGCTATCCAATTGTTTAGAGTTCTGAAAATTGATATAAAATATAACATTTTCATAGATTTATAAACACCTTACCTCTTGTTATATATATATATATATATATATATATATATATATATATATATATATATATATATATATATATATATATATATCAAGAAAGTGATTTCGTATTGACAATTATTATAGTTTTTAAACAATTAAAAGTGCATAATAATTTTTTTGTCTTATGACAAACATGTGAAAATTACTCTAAAATAATTAGATAAAATAAAACATGAGTATATTTAAGGCACATAACAGACTGAAAGCATTCCAAATCAAACACATAATAAGAGCATCAAACACATTATAGACACATATGATGTACTATGAAGGTATAATAAATACATCACATATGTTGGAAAAAATAGATCTATAAAAATTATGTATCAAAGCCATAACGAACCATATTAACCTATAGTCGTCCCCTAACAAAATCACAATATATTAATCTTTTACATTTAGCACTTAGCAAAAAACTAGGAAATGAATTTTAGAAAATGTATAATAATTATTTCATCTTTTGATAAACATGTTAAATTGAAATTTAGAAACTCTATTTCTAAAAGTATGATAGTTGAAACAATCCTCCACAAACCTAATCATTGGTAGTAACATTTGCATCTATAGTCTTAGTATTATATTCAGTGTCATTATTTACATCCTCTTTATTTGTCACTGCATTACTGATGCCTCTTATTTTAGTTAGACAAATCTATTTTTCCATAACTCTTTCATATGGAAACATATCCACTACATAACATGAAACATATAGTCTCAAATAGGGTTCTAAATTTTTATCCAATCTATTTCGTACTTTTCAATTTATGAATGATAATGCAATAAATATTATCTCATCTTCCACTGAGCCTAGAATCATTGTTTGACAAAGCTCATATAATCAAAAGTATTCACTTAGATTTTTCTGCAGTATAATACTTGGATAAAGAATTTTCCACATTCTTGTAATTGCCCAATTCTCTATTGGTTCACTTAGAATATGATATTGTTAAAACATTGTAATGCCAAAATGAGTTGACTGGGATGTCAGTAAATTCTTTCCCAAAAAACCTTTAATTTCTACTCCATTCACCTCTATAGATTTACATAAGTGCACTACAAGATAATGCATGTGTTTTTGAAATAAATTGCTAACCATATTTTGACTGTTATTAATGTTCCATAAAATGGGATTGACAACTGCCATCACCTCTAATAAATCATCCCTTTAAAAATGATATCTGATCTTCATAGATAATTTTTGGGAAACTCTACTTAGTTTCATCTAAGGTTTAGATAGAATAGTGTCATATAGAATATGTGTTACGGATAGTTCTTTGAATTCAACTCCCATAAGGTCAAGTGTTTTATAGAAAGTGTGCTTTAGAATTTCCTTTCCAATAACAAAAACACAAATATGACCATTGATATTTAACTTCAAATAACTCTCAGGGTTCTTTAAATCAGTCAAACATTTCCAACTACTAAAAACAAGGCCTTGAAACATTTCATTCGATGTGTATAGTATGTCTTGAGATTGACATACTCATTTTCTCATGTGTATGAAGTACACAATATCAATAGACTTATTCTAAGCATGTTTCATTAAATAATTCATTTCTTTTAGCATTAGAATAATTCCACATAAAATTAGTAGTGTTTTTAAATATGTTAAATGGTACAACAAATCTTTTGTCTTGTCAATTTCTCTATGATATTTATACATGAAACCTACTAATTATAGATATTCCTCAAAAATTTAGTAAGTAGGTCAATACATATAAATCCACCTTATATCAACATCTTTCAATAGTTTCTTACCATCAGTCATTCCTATTTCAAATTTTTAGAACTCTAAAATTATTTTTGGACTACTTGACATATAAGTATGTAGATCACAAATGAGCTCCTCCAATTTGACCATATTAACAAAAAATTTAACTATTTTGTATGGAAGATTAATCCTATGAGACATGAAGTGAATTGGAATCATCTATGGAGAAACTATTTTTTACATCAGAGCACACAAACCATTTCTATGCCCCTACATAACTGATGCACCATTAGCCCTAACACATAGCAGCTTCGTAGCTATTACATAATCATCCTTTCTAGCTTTATATTTCAAATTCGATACAACCAGGTTGTGAATATTTTATGCATTACATTTTTCTACCATTTTAAAAATTGTTAATAAATGAGGCTACCTTGAATAGTTCTCAAAAGTATACACATGAATGCAATTTTAGGTTGTGTTGTCAGTTATTGTGACCTCACTGATGGATAGTGAGATAAATAATGATTTCTTAATACTTAATTTTAAATCTTCAATCTCAATCATTAGTAGATATTTTACCATTTCTCAAACACTACTATCTGACCAATGTGATTGTGGAATATCCATAAATCTATTATGTTCAAATAAAATCTTATAATCTAAAAAATTAAAAATAGGTTTGCCTTTTTTTTAAAATTTGTATATAGTAGAGAACTGTATGTATTTTATCTTTAGATGGGACTATTTGACTTTTCCAAAATTTACTTCAATTGTTCCCCCTTTCATCTCAATATGCTTTTGACATTTCTTATCATTTTCATGCTCTCATGCATATCTTACATGCATGCATTTTTTTGTAGTTTTCCACCTATGTGTTCTTGTTATCACTCCATCTAGGTGCTTCACTATCTCATATACTTTTCCATAATGTTTCTCAATCATTTCTAATTTCAAATACATTATATATTCTTTTCCTAGTTTCTAGCTACATAATATATATTTTCACTCTTTTGGAGTATCATGAACATTTTCATGCTCTATAGGTTATATGAAGGGAAATTTTATCTCCAATCTACCTTAAAGGACCTTCTAATTGTCTATCTACTTCTCTTCCTTCAGGAAGCTTTTTGAGTTGAGGTTTCAGCTAAACTTTATGTTTGGTGAGATGGTCCAATCTTTTTTGCCACTTCACTGTCATTATCATTTTCATAAAAAACCAAAGGAACGTGTTCCAGTGGTGGCATGTCATCATAAAAAAATATTTAGGGGTGATATGTTATTCTAGTTGATTCTTTCTTGTGAGATAACAGTGCGGATCTCTGCATGTAAAATTATTTTAATATTAGTGAATAGTTGAAGTCAAATTTATAAAAAAAATAAAAAAAAATAAAAAATAATAAAAACCTAGATTTTGAATGCATTATGATTTTGTGGATTTTTTGGTTAGCTCTTTAAAATAAGATAATGTGGATGATTTCCCTAATGATTAGCCTGCCCTTTTACCATTCTCACCAAATGTCATGATCGCCTATGCTTTTCAGCTCTATCATTTGATACTTTTGTTTAGCACTATCATTTAATAGAAGGGTTTTGGCTCTAGTTCACCAATTCCCCCACCTAGAACTATCTTTAAATTCTATCAGTTGGCTATGTCACTCAGCATGTCATTCGTAACTAGCTTTTAGATATGTCGTTCAGCTCAGTTGTTTGGTGCTAATGTTTGAATCTACCATTCAATGCTGTCATCCAACTTTATCATTCAATTTTATCATTTGTTTATGTCATTTGGATATGTCATTAAGCTATATCGTTTAGCTATTTTGTTCAGCGCTATTATTCCTTTATGTTGTTCGGCTATGCCATTTATCTATGTCTTTTAGTTGTCTTTTGGTTGTCATTTGGCTCTGTTATTTAGGTGTTTTGTTTGGATATGTCATTAGGTTTTGGTGTTTGTCTCTATCGTTTGACTCTATCATTCATTTTATTCATTCACTGCTATTGTTTAGTTCTGTGCTCCTCCAATTTTAGTTCAGCTTATTGCCTTGGTTGGTATAGGTCAGGCCCTCAAGGGATCTACTATATATATCTAACAAATTTAAGGGTAATCTTATATATTATTGTAAATGATTGGTGCGTTGACCCTTCAAAAAAATACATCCCGAAAATTTTGGCGATCCAGTTCCTTCTACCAACCCTAAAAAATCACCAAAACCAAAATCCTAAAAATAAAATATTCATGAATTAATGAATATTCACCTCTAATCAAAATCCTAAAAAAATGCATCAGAGATATAACTGTATGTCCATTTTTCACAACTTACACGTACGTTGCAAGCCCTCAAATCTATTATGCTTTATAACATTAACTAACTAAACATTGTAACGACCTATCTCAAAAGCATCTTTTAAACTCTTTGAAAGAGGCAAGATGTAATAATAAATTGATGGAAAGTATTGGTTGAGATATTTATAATACATATAATTTTATACGGCAGGTTTTCAGATTTAGTTAGGAAAAAAAAATAAATTGAAGTCACAATTTCTGCTCAAAAAAAAAATTATGTCACAATCATGGACAAAATATCAAACTTTAACTTATTAACCATTCCACGCATGCATACCATGTTAAAAATAAACACGATAACGTTGAAATAAAAAAGAAATAGTAGCATTTTAATAAATCTTTATTTACTCTTTTGTTTCAATGTTCGAGAGTCCTCAGCATAGTACACAGCGAAATGTAGATCTAGAGATCAAAAATCGATTTGAGACAGAGTTTCCATATGCATAATTCCCAATTTGCCATATTTTTGCAGCATGTGTTGTCATTTTGTGTAAGCGTAGCCAATCTGAAAAGATTTATTCAATGCACAATACAGGAACTGGGATGGCATACTCCCTAAAATACTACTATCCAAATTTCTATTATTCGTTACTTAAAAATGAAATCCTGGTATCAAGATCAAGAAATTTTTAATCTTTGAGGCTTTTATAACGAACATCTCATATTAATACCTAGTTCAGTACTTCATTTGGCTCACAGATTGGTTGCTTTAACTGCCCTGAACAAAGACAAAAAAATCTCATGTCAGTGATTTGTGATCTTTAGTCAAATTTATTCCTAAAATTTAAAAGAAATGAATTTAAAAAACTTACCCATCTAAAACCTAGTTTCTGAGTTTGGGAAGATACTAGAAAGTGTTTTCAATGCGGACATTCAACTCAGTACCACTAAAATTCATCTGAAGATGCATCATTGTGAAAGATATTGTAGCTTCTCGTGAGGACCTGCAATGAGCCCAAGGCAAAGAAAGCAATGCGCCCCGCAGTGAATGACCTGGTATATTATATAGAGGGGATCTAATTTGAGCAGGGTTTGTTTGATCAGAGGTTTCAAATTTCATATTATTTGCTTTGTGTGGAATAGTCAATTCAAACAGCCACGTAATAGCCACATCGGATGCTTTTCAACGATGGCTAACATTTCTTAAATCCCCGTTACGTAGGCGGTGACTGATTGCTGGTGGTTATGTTAGTTGTTTGTGTAACTTCCGGTTATGTTCACGGTTGACGGTCAATGACGTTTGAAACAGGGCGAGGACCAGCGAAGATCGGCAACTGACGCCGGAACACGATCGTTAGTACGTGCTGGTTAAGCTCCGCCCAGCACATGATGCCGCACCATCGTACTTTGTGACTTGCAAGTGTGTGGAATCATGACACGTGGCATCGAGGGCGAAGTCAAATTCATGCCTTGATGTGGGGATGACGCGTGGCAAGCTCAATTAACTAAGCGTAAAACAGGTGACTTAAGGCACGAAGGGGCCACGTCAAATTCTCACCTTTCAAAAATTCCCGAAAAAGCTGAAAAGCTACGCTACAATGCTACGACAATGCGTGATAAGCTCGATAGACTACACAAAACAAGCACGACTGTTGGCAAGCTGAGAAAGTGAGATAAGTCACAGGCTGAAAGAGAATGCGAAGGCATGTGACAAGTCAACAAACAAACACTTCAAAGAGCAGCTAAGTGAGAATCCGGTGAAAATAACACATGGCCAAATTTGCACCGCACAATTAGACAAAAATGTAGGCGACCGCACCACCACATCCTCCTTCTTTAACGACCTTAATAAGTAGAGATCTTGATGCTGGTTTCTAAACTGAAGCTGGATCCTACGTTCGCATGTTTCTTTTCTTTGGTTAAATTTGATGAAAGTGGATACATTTGTAGATGGGTTAGAACTCTTGAAAGATTAGAGCTCCAAAGCTCACCACTCTGTGTTGCGCATATCCTGTGCTTTGTCTTCACCACAATATTGAGCTTCGTTGTGTTTTATTTTCTATATTGAAACATAATAAATAGGTGGTATTATAAAAAATTAATTGAATTCATGTAATGTATTGTAATATCAGTGAGAGATTTTTTTTAGGTCAGGATAACAGTTGTTTTTATTGTAGTTAATTTCTAGACATAATTAAAGTTTATTAATGTTACGTAAATAATAACGATGAATTGTAATATCTTTAAATTAAAATTTTCTAAGACCCATCAAAAGGTCTAATCAATTTAATCATTTAAATAATTTCGATAAAAAATTTTATTTATAAATGTTTATGTTAATACTATCATTCACTATCTTTAGATTCTTGAAGACCAATTTAGAAAAAAATGTAACGGATCAGAAATAAATGATTGAAAATAAAAATTTACAATTAAAAAAATTGAGAAAAAATAATATTTAACATTCTTTTGATTTAAAGGATTTAATTGACTGCAAGAGAAGTACATTTGAAATAAAAGCCTTCACAAGAAAAAGGAGATAAAAATATTAAATATAAATTTTGAAGTTTGATTTAGTTATCTTGATTTAAAATTTTATAAATTAAGTTGTAATTATAAATATTAATATAAATATATTTAATATTTTAATATTAAATTGAAAGGTTTTGTAAAGAAATATTAATATAAACAAGTTTAATATTGTTACAAAACATATATAATGGAGTAAAATGAAATTTGTTTTTTATTTCATTTATTTATTTTTTAAAAAATAATAAGTTATTAAGTTTAAATTTTTATGAGGTATGTTATATATTGAATTTAGGTTAAAAAAAAGGTATCATGATACATAAGATTCAATGGAACTTTTGGGTGAACTTGACATAATAGATAAGTATATAAACCAAAGCTTATCCCCAAAGGAATTTTTTTAAAAAAAGAAAAAACTTGAAAAATGTATAAAATTTTATTATCAACATATTTTTGTTAATAGTTTGGTATGTTTAAAGGAAATTGTGATCAATCTAATGTCATGAAAAGAGAGATAAAAATTTGATACCTATCAAACAAATTTTCATCAATTTCCATATTCCTATTTTAGATATCTCTAAAGATATTGTTGTAAGTTTCAATAACCTTCCTAATGATCCATTTGATGGAAATAACCAAGTAAGATTGATCCATGTGCATCTTCTTTACGAATCTTAAAATAATTTTGACTTCTCTAAGCTTTTAACATCTTGTGCCACATGTAAATTATTGTGATATGTCCTTTTAATGGTGCATCGCATCACATCATATCATATCATATCAAAAAATAATGTTGTGTCTCACAACATATTTTAAAATCCACCTCATCTATGTTACTTTGTGACATTACACATTACATGTGAAAGCTTCATTGTACCTTTGCACAATACCACAACACTGTACAAAATGTCACACAAGTCTCTTTAACTATATAGGAACATCCACACTCAACATCTGCATGTCAGTCCCATGCTACCACACAACATGGAAGGTGGCATTCTCTAGGTCTATACTATGTTAGATAACCTATCAACAATACCACATTTGGAAGTCCAACTTTTAAAACTACTAAAAAACCAATTGTCACTTCACAAAAAAATAAATTTCCATCTATTATAATACGCTCTTAAAATGATGTTTATATTTCAAATGTCTAACCTAAAAGGGATCATATATGATAAATATCACATATACACATAATATATTATTAGAAATATTTGAGTATCTAGCATATCACACACATTTGTAACTCATATACAATTAAGGTAAATAATAAATAAAGCATATACCTTCATATTCATAGTAACGTACATTCCCAAACTTATTGTATATTTTAAATATCTACAATTTCCCTATCCCTTTCATTGAATAGATGTTTATCTTTTGAAAAACAATTTCTCATTCAAATGTTTCTTCAGTTTATTATTGTTTAATTTACCTTGGCACCTTCTAAAATTCTCAACATATTATGAATAAAAGGATTATACATCACACTAATATCCTAGGCCCCATGGTTTTGATCATTGGTAGAAAACAAGAATGATAATTGGTATAAGAGAAATACCTCTCATATTTATGTAAACATAAAAGTTTAATGCAAGAAAGATCATTCATAAATATTTATATTTAAAATTACTAATAAGAACATCACAAAGATAATGAGATGGTTGATGCCAATAAAACACCCTATAATACATCCTAAGACATCTAAAAACTCATTCAAGGTGTCCTCAAGGATCAAATCAATGTACTCTTTCATATTTTTAAAAAATAATGATGCACATTTGGCTACAAGCTAGTAATTCCTTATGGATTACACATCCATCAATTCAATATCACACTCCATTCAAAGTGAAATTTAGTCTTGACATACCAATGTTTGAAGTCAAAATCAGTGCCACATCATTAAATGTCTACAATCAATGTAGACATTCAATGTTTGAAGTCAAAATCAGTGCCACAACATTGAATGTCTAGAATTGAAAACTAAAGGTATGCTTCGTGGTGAATTATTTCACTGACACAAATAAGATCACCTTCACATTTTTGAAAATGTCCATTTTAGTGTCCCACTAGTGGGAAAACTTCATCATAGAGTGTGAAAATACTTTGAGGACACCTATATTTGGAAGCCATATTTTGGTGCCTTGAAGGATAATTATTACCACCTTAAGAATTATAGAGAGTAATACATCAAGATATAGTGATTAAAATAACAAAATAAGTCAGTTGTAAATCATACATATGCATTTCTTGATTACACTACTCATTTATGCAAGGACTTGATAGAGAAACATAACTTGTTGATATAAAAAGGTGATATTTCACCTTATATTTTAGTAGAGATAGAAATATTGAATTCTCACACATTGGGACAAGTATACGACAACACCACCAAGAATGAATATAAATAAAATGTAAGTATATTTTTCCTCTTCATCAATTGCCATGCATAATAGCCAACACATGCACAATGCACCATCTAACCTTGTCACACATAACAAAAATATGGTATGAGAGGTGGAAAAAACTAATAAGATTGTGTAACTCCAAAAGTCCTTAAGATATTATGCACCATATAAAGACAAGAATAACTAAATGAAAAAATGGTGCCACCAATGGCTTAGAAGCTCATATGATAATTTGTAATGTTGTGAGAAATATTCCTTGATTATGTAGTCTACATCAAGTCCTATGAAGAGAATGACACTGACCTAGATGCCATTTATCCAACCGTCATCACCACTCCCAAAAACACCTTTAAAGAGTGAGATTTTTTCTTCTCAGGCATGTTTTTAGTTAATTATTAACTTCCTCATACCATCATTGATAGTGGAATCCAAAATAACATCATTGCATAAGATACAACCCAATTTTATGCCTTCCCATTGAATCACACTATAAACAATACTTGGGATATAATCAATAGGGGAAAGATATATAGAAAGTTTGGTATTGAAATTTATAGTATAAATTAAAACTTATGGAGGATGTAATCACTTGTGATGTTACATCATTAAAGGTATGTTTTATCCTAATTTTTAGGTCATAAATGTATGAACATGATTCTATATATCAACCCAAGGTGTAACACTAGATATTTAATGTAAAATATTGCTTCTTTAACTTCCTTAAATCACCTCTAATGATAAAAATCACTTTGATAGATACCAAACAATGCATCAATCTCATCTCAGACTCATATAATTTCTTACTACTCATGGTATACCTAGAAGCACATACACAATATAGAAAGTGTGCATTAGTTATGCACCATGCCACATAAACACTATTATAATAAGAACTTGAAAAGATAGTGTAGAAATATAGAGGTGTATTCAAATAGCCAAAGGGTTTGTCAATACATTTTCTGTTAAGGAATCATATTGATTTTTTGTTGGATCCCCTCTTCTAAACTATCCACTATATTGAATGTCCATTTTGGATAATGATGAATTTTGATGCTAAATCCAAGAACTTATTTATCTATGAAAGATTAGGCTATCTCTTCTCTTTGTGGGATCCTAATAGTCCTCATGCCAAAAAATTATTTCACATGATGTTTATGAAATCACTACCATTCTCTCTAAAATATAATGGTGAAGAATTGATACCTAATAATGCACATTGGTGACTTTTTGGACTAGCTCTGAGGTGGAAAATACTTCACCAAGATTGACCTAAAGATAGGTTATTATTATAAACTAGTCCATATTGTGAATGTTTGGAAGAAAACATTTAAAATTTGATAGTGATTTTAATAATTATTAGTTATAAATTGACCAATGCATCATAAAAATTCATGTGTTTGATGGATGATCTATGTATCCCTTTCATAAAATAATTCATCATCATCTACTTGGATGGCATCTTCATCTTTAGCAAGAATTGGGAAGAATGCATGGATAAAATATCTAATGTATTAGACACATTGTACCAACACAATTTACAATCCAAATTTTCAAATTGTATATTTTATGTTTCATGGATTGAATATATGGGTTACATCATTGATCATGTATACATCCATGTAGATATATAAAAGATCAATGTAATCCAAGATTCTCTAACTTAATGAAATTTCACTAAACCGAGGAGTTTTTATGGACTTTAAGGCTTATACTACAATTTTTTAATTGGTTTATGGAATATAACATCATCTCTCTATCATATCATACATGTAAAATCAATATTCCACTAGACACCTATCCAAAAACATTATTTTGAATAGATCAAACAAAATATCTATGCAACTGCTATTATAGAAATGTTTGACATTATCCATTTATTCAAGATTCCCACTAATGTATATGAGTATGCACTAGCTTTAATACTCACATAAAATGTAAATTTAGTTGATTATCATTCATATACACTTTAAAACATGGCCCAAGGAAGTTCCACCTTTGTGAATGAAGAAAATGATATTTATAAAATAATAAATTAGTAATGCAACTACATATTAGGTAAGGAGATAATCTTATATTATGATCATAAGCCACTTGAGTTCCTAAATTCATATAAAAATTTGGATAATATATGACACATGAAATGGATTAATTACTTATACCAATTTTATCTAGTAACAATGCTAAAAAATGAAGAGAAAATAAATACGTACATTTTGTTAGTTGATTATTATACATGAAATCATCATAGTGTTTATAAACACATAATTACATCTTATTTGACTAAATACCTATTTCCTTAGTATAATTTGACTTCATATAATCCTTAACTACTCTTACACATGGTGACCAGGTTCATGACATCTATATTTCTAACAATTTTCTCTACAAGCTTGAAAATATAAATTTTCTTGATGGAACACCTCACTAAAGACTTATCTAGGAGGTGCACTATCACAAGACAATATGACACTTAGGTGTTACCAAAATAACTAAATTTATAAAATAAAACTTTTTTTTGCCTCACATACACACATAAAATTATTTACACATTCATTACTACATCATGAAGGTAAAAAGCAAGATGGAAAATTACATACCCCTTTTTATTCCATTTAAGGCATGAGGAATATATAAACATCAATTTTATGATTAGACTTCCTATGAAAAATAGTATATTTAATTTGTGTTTTTCTACAATAGATAGGTTTTTGAATATGGACATCATGGTTTCCTACAATAAAATAGTCAATGTGCAGGGAACGACACATTATTTCTTTAGCCATGTTTGGGTTCACTTTAGTTTACCCATATTTATTATGTTTTACTACAATGCACATTTTTTCAGTCACTTTTAGAAATATTTTTATGATATTATGGATACAAAATTATACTAAAATAAAACATTTCATCCTTAGACAAAGGAAAAAATGGAAGTTTTCAACAACACATTGGAAATATACTACACATCATCCATAGATAAAGGGAAAAAATGAAAGTTTTCAATAACACACTGGTTTGGCTGATACACATGTTAAAAGATGTGAATTTACACACATGGGATGATGACATACCTCAAATTCAACACAATTAATAAATATATTTGCATAGATATATGAGGCATAGTTTGTCAAAAACATGCCTTGTGTTCTAAATAGTGGCACCCCTAGACATAATATACCAAAAAATATCGAAAACAATGTCAAGCACATAATAAAAATGAGTGGATATAATGTAAAATTTTATATAACACAATGTATCCACTACTAGGTTTAATCAATATTATCATGCCAACCTCTGAAGTTTAAAGAGTGTCATGAAATAGTACACCACACAACTCTTGATTTTAAGGTGGGAAAAAAATATGGTTACATATTCAAAATCAATGATTAAAGGTTCCATACCACAATTGGAATCATTTTCACTATGATCTATACATCATCTTGTTTATAGTGGAAGACAAAAAAATTTCTTGACCTTCCATAGTACTTGTGTTTATATCTAGTATTCAATGTGGAAAATCTAAAGCATTAATTCTGACCTTTGGTTCAACTAACAATAAATAAAAATATTTTAGGTTTGTATCTTGAACACTTATGCTTGACTCTGATAGATCAAATTATTAATATGACAACAATGTACACCTACTAAGGCACATATAAATTGTTTTGAGTAGTCATGGTTGAGAAATAAAATGATTGGGATAAGTGGCATAATGTTAAACAAATTTAGGTTCAACTTCCATAATAAAATAAATATGAAATTGGAACAATTACTCCTCAATAAAATATTAATAATACATTAAAAACTCCCATTTGAGCCTCACAAGGACTTTGAGTTTTTAAATCTTGCAAAATTTTATGCCACACACAATGTATTGTGGTACCTCCCTACTTTGGTGCATTATTTTATGATATACAACAAAAATAATATTATACTATGTAAAATATTATGAACTCCACCTCCTACAAGCCACCTTCCATCATCTTACACAATTTTTGAAAGCCATGTCATAATTTTGTGTGATTAGAGTGCCATGAATAATTTTTCTTAGCTCCCTTACACCAAACTAGAAAAATCACATGTCATCTCATTATTTCCATGAAACATGACAAGTATAACTCTTTAGGTTTGTGTCATGTTATATAACCTCTTAGAAATACTACACAAATAGAAATCTAGTTGACAAACCTAGAACAAAACCTAGCATCACTCAGATAAATATGAACCATCACCTCTTTTATAACCATCCTCTATTATAACTACCTTCTTGCAATTATGTATATATAATAATAATCTAAGCCATAGGGGATTATATATGAAACAAAACATATAGAAATATAAGATATTATTAGCATGTTTTGAGTATCTAGCATATCACAAACATATTTAGCATGCATGTATCTAAGTAAATTAATAAGGAATTATTTCCCATTTTGAGGTAAATCAAGTCTAAAAAAATTAGTTTAATTTAGATTTTTATTCTTTTATGTTTTAATGTTTATAGAGTATCTCTAAGGATGAATAGACTAAAAATTTAGGCAATCAAGTGTGATTGTGTAAAAAGGGGATGTGTCTACACTTATATGTGGTTACATGAAAAGTATAGGCATCACATGAATGAGAATTAATTTTAGGGGAAACTAATATCTTCCTCAAGGGGGAAGTCTAAAATCAAGCCTACGTGACACCCTTAATCATTTTTATGTGTCCCTATCACATGATCTCAGGTTGCCAATCAAATCTTGGTTTACTAGTAATGTGACCATTATCATTCTTGACAACCTTATTTTCTCTTGTGCATGTATGAAGTTTTATTTTCATACTATGTTCTTCATCCCATCTTGTCTTATATGAAATTTTAAAGTCATCCAACTTTTCCCATCATGCCTCCTTTCATATATCGCATTTATGCAGTCTAATTATTTGAAACTTATTAATATCTCTTGAGTGCAAATGAAATTCCAACATGTATCTATTGATAATCACCTCACGTATTTTTCTCAAGTCATGTATTCTAGGTAAATAATTAAGGAATTATTTCCCTCAAATCTAGAAGCCAACTCATTAATCCTCAACTTTATCATTAAATTCATTTGACCCATGGAAAATCTCATGCATCTAAAATTAATACATCTAAATAAATATATATTTATCCCAACCATCCATTCCCCCATCCAAAAACCTATAAGAACACACTTCATCCTCCATTTTCATAATGCTTGGAATCCATTAACATATCTCTTAAACTTAAATATATAAAAAAAATCTAGAGAAATCCTTGCCATCAAGTAACCGAGTGATCAAGAAATCATGCGTACATGTTACTATAATTATTTCAAAAATATTCTTGAGAAACCAAAAATTTAAGAATCATGAGCAAATCCATATCAACACAAAAGATCTTCACATGTTTGGTAAACGAAGGTAAGTTATATGTCTCTTTAATTTGTCTCAAATGTAGGTTATGTTAAATTTACAGTAGGAACATAGATCATTCTTAGTTTCTATCAAAGATTTAAATATTATCATATCTTAGTTTTGGCATGCCTTTTGGGAAATTCCCATTTCAATTTATTACACATTTTCATTTGTTTTGAAGAAGCTTTTCTAACTAGTTTTTTTTTAGTGGGGTTTTACACAATTTTGGTTTAGGTTGCAGTCTGTTTGGGAAGGAATTTAGAGTTTATTTTATGTTTTTAGTTATCTATTTATGTTTTTATATGTATTAACATTTAAATTCTATGTTTTAGTATTTTTATTATCTAGAATGGTGTTATCGTGTCATGTATTGGTTGTTTTCTATTTTACAACCATCTTCCATCGCTTTTATGGTTTGGAATTTACACTATGTGGATCAAATTTTCCAATCTGAGGATTAGTGTTTCTACCATGTCAATCAATTTTTATGTATTTGGTAATATCCTTTTTATGTTTTTCATCATTTTGGCTAATAACATTTACATTTTGAGATTTACCATTTGCATTCTTAGCTTTATCCTTTATGCTTTGAGCTTTAGCATTTTCATTTTGAGATTTAACAGTTATGTTATATAGAATATAGTTTTATTTTATAGATTAGTATTTATGTTATAAGGATTAAAATTTATGATCTGAGTAATAATTTTTTTACATTTTAAGTAATAATGTTTTCTTTTTAAGCTCTAGTATTTGCATTATGAGTATTATTTTTTTATGGATTTTATGCTAACTTGTAGAGATACACATGAAAAATATCAAAATAATTCAAATCACTAACTTTTATAATGCATTATCACTAAAATAAGATCACAAGATTAATTTAATACATAATAATTATGTTTTACTTTCTTTGTTTGTATTTATATATGTAACTGAGTTCATGAATGCTCTTATCTTATGCTAAAAGGTGATCTTGAGAATTAAAAATAATTTAGTTACTTATGTCTCCCCACCAAAATCTAATTCATGTATGTTCTTTCCTTAGGATGAAAAGTAATTTTTGAAACCATAAATGGTTAGGAGTTTTATTTATTTATCTTGAGGTTCTAGCGACTTGGATTTCATCATTAAGAATTAGCTGAACTTTATGTTCTAGTGAACTCTAATCATTCATTGGATTGGAGGTATTATGTGTTTAAGGTTGATTAAAAATCAAGTTAAGTGAGGTAGAATTTATCATCAATATCCGAGCATTAGATGACATCTTATTTTATGAAATTGAGCCTCACACACCAAAACATATAATAAGGACTTCCCTAAATAAGATTATATAGCCATATCATAAGAACCATCTAGCCATAATCACATAGCAGTTCCATGGAAATAACATTCCCCAAGAATACCCACAATGTAATCTTGAGGTATTATATGTGGGACACTATTTGATTACATTCCCACTTGATTAGCATAGGATTGCCATTGTGTGTGTGTTTTTTACTTCCATTTGTGAGAACTAGTTTTCAAACCAAAATAGAACCCAAATCAAAAATATTAAACCTAATATATGGCACCTAATATGAGGTTTCAAACAAGGTTGAAATAGGGAATTAACATGGAAACCTTATTTTATCAAAACCCATTTCACTTTGATAAACCTTACAATTAATAAGACCTTTTTCATCAAGAATTCATTAATGATGATGATAATATTAGCCTCATTAACTAAATCATCTATAAAAACAAATCCAATGATATGTTTACATATAACCAAGATTGTGCCCAAGTTCGTTAATTTGTATATGAAATTAAGGATGATACGCTTTTAAAAATAATAGAAATAATATCTAAACTCCCTTTGGAAATCAATCCTCAAAATTGCAATCATATCATAAGTAATAAGGACAAATCCACTTCTATAAATTCCATTGTATAAAATAAGCTTATAATTTACCAATGAGAACCCCAATACACATGTTTCCCGTGTCATGATCAGAAAAGGGAAGTTAATTCTAGATGAATAAATACATAAGATTTTAAACTAATTTGTGCTTAAGAAAATACAATAGTTATGGAAACATTTATCAAACATATACTCTAATTTTAATCCTTATATACTTAATAATATCAATAATAATCCAATAACTGACAATCAAAAGTTAATTAGGCCTCTGGGTAACTAAAAACTAATTTTATCTTACTGCCATACACACCACTCAAAGGCATGATGTTTAACCAAGAATGTAAATATAGGAAGGATAGCCTCTGAGGATTATAAGAAGGGAATGGAAATCAAAACAAGAAGCACAAGTTTGAGGACTTATTCCCTTATCCCTTTGATTGAGACATGTTAATAATACACTTTCGTCCTTACTTCAAACTAAAAAAGTTAAATTATTATAAATGAAAAATTCATCCTAGGGAACATGTTAAGTAAATTTCATCTCATGCTAGAAGGTAACTTATATTGACATCTACATGCTCAAACTATTACCCTAGAGACTAGGTGACCAAGCCTTATAATGGTTATTTAATCTCCATGACGGTTCTATTAAGACATTTGTATATCTCTCTGAGATATTTGTAAATAAATTATCCTATAATGTGGAGCATGAACTCATAATGATGGATTTTTTCAAGACCGAAAAAAGAAACAAGGAATGTTTCTCTTCCTTATTACAATGATGGAGAAGATTAGTAGGTATATTCCCTTGGTACATTCATGAAAAATAATTGGTTAACATAATCTTTACCAAACTAAATAAATAGATTTTTATTTAGAATTAAATTGTGTAAACTTTTTTTATGAAATTATCAAGAAAGGATTTTAGAGTGAAAAGTTCCTTATAGATAAGGGATTGGTGAAAATTCTCCACAAGGATCACCAAAATCAAACAAAAAATTCTAATTTCTTTAGTAAAAATAAAAACCTAGTGTGTGATGAAATTATTGATTCTAAAACATTCGTAATGTCCAAATCACCCCTAATATTATGATTCATAGGGGATAATACAAACATGAAACAATCACAAATAAACTATATGTCATTGGGGGAATCATTGAAAGCATTTTTTCACAAACTTGTCATGATAAATATTATTATGTTTCCACAAAACAAACTCTCTAATGAAACCAAGTTGAAACCCATGTGGTATAAATATCATGAATATTGTGAGTTTCATACGATCAAAGGGATTTCTACCAATATATACATGAATCTAAATAACTATGTCTAGGATCTGATTGATCATGAAGATTTATATGTATAAATAAGTTCATCTACATTAAAAAATCAACAATTAGGGATAAACCAATATCCTTTCTAAAACATAACCAATCTCACTCAATCGATTCAAAGTCCCAAAAAATAATACAATAACACTAATCACAAAAGATCTCCTTGTTCATATGATGTAGTTATTGGTCACATCACACCAAGATAACAACCATATTTCCACCATCAAGATCAAAACCCTAGATTGTTTTATCACTACTTTGAGAAACAAAATCACTATACAAAGGTGTCCTCTACCTACCCCTAAAGGCAAATACAACCTTATTGAGTATCTTGATAAAATACCTACCCATATATCTATTCTAAACCTCTTTTAAACACTTACCAATTTTTTACACAATAAATTTATCTCCTTTACATCCATCCCTATTTTTACCACTAACCCCTTCACTTCATATTTTTTCTTATTTCAAGAGATCCTAGGCATCTTTCATCATCGTACACCCTCTCTATGGGGCACAGTATATACCAACCATACCAACACAGTATATACCAACCATACCATTAGGAGAATTTACACACACACACACACACACACACACACACACACACACCCTTTTTTACTATTCTCTATTCTTTGAAAATTTGATTCTTCTTCCTAGTTGTAATACCCTTTCAAAGAGGATGAAATGTAGGCACCCCCAATTCTGCCAATTTAGTGTCATTATTATCATTCATCCTAGTTAATCCATATTAATGTCACACAACCCTAACATCACCATGTAAAATAACTAAATCATCACCATGAACTTATAATAGATCTATTAATATCATTTCATGATTAATTAATTGATTAATCATTATTATTCAATTAATTTATCACTCATTAAAATCCATGCACATATATTTAAAATAAATAAATCAGAAATAACCATCCATTAAAACATTAAACTAACTCATTAATCATTTAACCAACAATATAAATCAGTCCAACACCTCCCTTAAATCCCTTAACTAACTCATTAACCATTTGGCCAACTCATTAAACCAATTGACCAATTCCCTCAACCAACTCATTAATCCCCAACTTCCTCATTAAATGAATTTTACCCATGGTATAAATATCATCCATAAATAATCAATATCACCAAATAAATAAGGATTTATCCCAATAATCAATTCCCCCATCCAATTACCTATAATAATATTACAATTCTTGGAATCCATGAACATCTCTATTAAGTTGAAATATATAAAAAAATATAGAGAAATCCTTGCCATCACGAAATTAGTGATTAAGTTATCATATATACATTCTTCTACAATTATTTCACAAAGGTCTTTGAGCAACCACAAATATATAAATCATGAGTAAATTCATATCAACATAATAGACTTTTACATGTTTGGTAAGTGTAGGTAAGTTTTTCATCTCTTTCATTTGGTCAATCAAAATTTATGTTATACTTAGAGTATAGACTTAGATCATTCTTATTTTATATCCAAGTTTTAAATCTTAGTATATTAGACGAATAAATTTTTTAGTGAGTAGGAAACTTATTTTCACAGATCTATTATTAAAAATAGAATAATTTATAGCTATTTATATATGAAAAATAATATCAAGAATAAAACTATAGTAAAAAATGTTGATAGTGTAGGAAACATGGATTATTACCCAAGAAGAACCATTTTCCAAGTAAATAAATCTATAATAAAGGGTTGAAAAGGGGTATGATTCCATTTCTAGGATGAGTGAACAAGGGGAAAAACTATAATAAATGATTTAAAATCTCAACTTGAGTGAAAGTAGGACATAGGGGATTCATGACCCCTAAATGTTTAAATTGTTCACCAAATGGTAAACCTTGGTAAATAATTCACCCTAGAAAATGAGATTTTAAGGGAACAATTTGGGATTTTAACAAATTTCCAAACTTATAACCCAAACATGATTTAGATACCTTAACTTACACTAGTGGTTGAGGGTTTCACTTTGAACATACTATGAAACTAGGAGATGATACCCAATTTGGGGTTTGTAATGACAAAAAATGTTAATTTTAGGCAATTTCCATTCTCTCTAGAAAGGAACTATAATTGAAACACCAGTTTTTTTAAGGCAATCATCATGTATAAAGTTTTCAATTTCTTGAATAGATTCAACATACTAAAGCTTAATTTGTTATTTGATTATCAACATGTCCCATGAGAGCCATCCTCTAGAGTCTTTGCAAAGAATGTCCCAAATGGTCTTGATTTCATTTTTGTAAAACCTAATACTCTCAATCCAAGGAACCATAGTAAAATGAGTGTTGGAAAGGTAAGGTTGGGAGACCATCAAATATAATGGTAATTAACTAAGATACAAATTAAAAATGAATCCCCAACCTACTTGAAGATAGATTTGAAAAGAATCCAAGATTTCTATATGCTTTTAACCACAAAGGTACCATCCACCTAAACTAGAATACGAGATAGAAGAAAACTTTGAAACTCAAGGACTTTCTAAGTATTTTGGCCAAGAGGCATTTCATGGGTTATGTAGTGTTTTTTCTCACCTTACATTCATAACCTCATGAGTTCTCTTTAATATTTATTTCATTCATACAGTATTGTGTAAGCCACTTGAATTTCCTACTTTGACTCAAAAATCAGATGGATTGGTAGATCCTATTTTTTAACATGTCATAAAGTCATTCTTAGATATTTTGTATTGAATTTTATATCCTTAGACTAATATGAAGGTTGGATAATATTTATCAGAGATTTATAAGACTTTTGAGGTAACCCATGTGCCATTTATATCATGGGATAGAGGGTTAATTTATGTGGTATAGACTAGCATATTTTCACACATGGGTGTGTAAGTGGAGCTATGGAGACAGAATGATTTTTGACCATGAGTAAAGGGAAGGGAAGGGAGACATGTCACCTTCTCATTGGATTGTACATAATGGAATTAAACCTATACGAATGAGGAAAGTCTTCCTTGAGAGTAATTTTAGCTCATTTGAAACTTTAAAAAAAGGGAAGGGAAGAAGAGAAGGAGAAAGAGGAGGAAGAACATGAGGAAGATTTTAGATAAGGATAAGCTTATCCATTTACCAAATCTTGTAAAAAATGATATTGAGTGGATATAATAATGAACTAAGTGATGATTTCATGTGCCTTTTTATTTTCATATTCTATTATTTTATTCAATTGAGAATCTTTTCCCTTATGATTTTTATCATTTTCAAGAGATGTATGGCCACTTGACATACCCTCTTTTTACCATTGGTTACCATGGTTATACCTACGGCCAGCATGTTTGTTTTATTGGACATGTGGGTCTTTGATATGTACAATCCATCCTAATCTTATTAACTATTTTTAAAAGCCATTTATTATTTGAAATTGATGTCGTTTGGCTGTCCAAGTGGATGTGAAATTTCCTTTCCTTGTGTTATTATTCATAGAGATAGTGGATGCATTAGAATCGCATTCATATGCCCTTATGTTTTGCTATACATTTCATAGTAATAATGACTGCTATGGAACATAAATCATATTCCCTTCTATAATGCGATTTTAGCACTAATTTATTTTACCCAATAAGAAAAAAAATATTATATTTATGTCTTGACTCATAATTTTATTTGTTACATATAAAATATTCTATGTTATTTTCATCTTCTTTTATTATATGCTAAAAATAACAATGTATATAACTTGTCATCCTTATCATACTCACAACTATAAATCATTATTTAAATTATATGATATTTTTAATATAAAAGGCTTTTGTAAAAAGTTAAAACACATATTAAGATAACTAATAGTTATGTTTTATATCCATAGAAAACATGAACAATAACCATGTAAGCTAATCATAGCATATCCATATAATCTCATGATTAATATCATCATATCTCAATTATTATTAACCATTATTACATATTAAATCATATCATACCAATGTTTTTTTTTTTTTTTGTGAGTGTGTGTGTGTGTGTGTGTGTGTGTGTGTGTGTGTGTGTGTGTGTGTGTGAGAGAGAGAGAGAGAGAGAGAGAGAGAGAGAGAGAGAGAGAGAGAGAGAGAGAGAGAGAGAGAGAGAGAGAGAGAGAGAGAGAGAGAGAGAGAGAGATAACTTTAATACAGTCAAATAAATGCTAGATATAATATCTAATTATATCATGAAAACTTCCAAGCTACTTATATCAAAATAATCAAAATGATTACAATATACATGTATATTTACCAATATTAACATGTCTACCTCTCAAATGTCAAACAACCATGTATATTGATAAAGGTAAGGATATTTCTTGATTCAAAACATAAAACCTCCTTATTACAAATACCAAAATTAGAGTAAATACAATCAATCACATTAGTGTAAAATATCTTTGTGAAAAAAATTATTACCTACTAAACACATATCAAGATTATCACCATGTAAAAAACCTATTAATACTTTACAAGGTATACGATGACGTATAAAATAGGTATTGACAAAGTCAAGCATCCACTTTGATCAATAAATATTCTCTTTCTAGTCAAGTATCTTGAGTTTTTCACTCTAACTCTTTTAGTTATTAATTTTGTCTTTTCATAATGTTATTATAACTTAAAATTTATTATGTTTCAAATTTAAGAGAACATATATTTAAAAATTACAAGTTGATATAGAAATATTACCTCATGAGGTGGTTATGCAGTAGTTATAAACTCTTCCTATAAATAATAGGTCTACTTATTATATAAATAAAATTTGAAACTATAATAAATTGAGATAGAGAATTTAAAAGTAAAGATTTTATGCATTCTTTAAAATAGAATTTGAAGACAATTTATAGAAACTAACTCTTAATATTTATTTGTATTTGCATGTATTATTCTCTTGTCTAATGCATGTTACTTTTTGTCTTTATTAGTCATGAAATTTTAAATAGCCAGTTTTCTCTTGTTGTCTTCTATTTTATGTATGGTAAATTTTAAATATATTTGTCTGTGAATGTGTATTTCACATTTTTTTTCTAATAATTGATGTTCAGTTTTTTACTTTCTCTCTCTTTCTTCATTAAAATTTCATTTTTATAAAAATCCTCATGAATGAAATTGTCTTATAAATATTGTAAATAATTTATTTTAAGTATTTTATTATTTTAAAAAAATGGAGCCTCTTCTAATGATAGGCCTCATACTTATAACTAAATTCATCCATTTTGTATTGTATACAAAATATTCATGAAACATAAACTATTAATAGTTTAAATAGTAAAATGACCTCAGAGAGTAATGAAACATAACATAATTGCCACAGTCAACAACATGGAAATAAACCAAGGGTTGGGTAGGAAATTATATATGATTTCACTTTTAAGGGGATTATGAAATGTTAAATCCTATGTGGTTAAAGCTCTGGACTCATAAATCAAGGAATACTATAGTAATATAAACAACCTCTAATTTATACTATAATTAATCTACGTGATAATTTGATAGATAACAATAAACTAGAAAGGGATGTCTTTAGCTAGAAATTGAATATCATGGATGAGTAATAGGTTAAAATTTGGCACCAAAGATATACAAAGTGTCATGAACTAGAAATATGAGTCAGAAACCCTTTTGGATAGTAGCATGGTCCTCTAGAAAATAGTGTATTATGCTAATGTCCTTGGGGGAATGATAGTGTCCTCTTGAAATAGAGGTAGTCAACTTCTGAGTATACCTTCACCTAGTCCTAAGATGAATGTACCTATGTGGATGGATGTTGGTTCACTATCTATTCCATATTTTTATTGATTTTAATGTGAAGCCATAGGCCTCCACGTTTTTTTGGCTATTTGAGGATCATAAGTAGAAAATCATGGTGTTATCAAGGTAGACTAGATATGACCTCAATACCCCATATGTTGAACATTCTCTACAACCCAATACCTTGAAAGTAGATCGAGCTTAACGTAGTTCTCCTAATCTAAGTGATGATGCAATTTCAAGTAAATGCTAATATGAGTGTTGGTTTGAGTGCTTTAAGTTTGACTAGAGATTAGAAATCATGAGTAATATGAGTTATGGACTACTATAGATGGGTTTATGCATAATTAGGGTAGAATAGAGATCAATGACCTTGATTTGTACAACTATTTTTGAGTTTCTTTGTGAGTTTTTTCATCTCTTTTCCATCTAGGGGATAAAGGAATGAAATTGGTCTATATATAGAAATATTTTGTTGGCCAAGATATGAAATAGGTCTATGTTAACCCTAAGTTTACATTGGGGAATAGAAATATATATGTTGGGTGAGTAAGGGACTAAGGGACATTAGCACTATCCCCTGCTCAATAAACTAGAGTGTTATTGTCTAAACGGCCACGCTAATTTCTAGGTGGTAGAATATGGTGAAAAAGAAACCTAAGTGCCTAAGGGGTGGCTTGATTTTGTTTTTGGTATATCTAAAAATGGGTTGGACCTGCACAAAATCCATAAAATGATTTAAAAAGGCCATAAGATAGGTCTAAGAATAAGTTATAATAAGGTGTTCTCAATTAATAGTCATGACACTCAAATTACATTTTAGATGACTAAATTTACCTCCCTTTTATTTTATAAATATAGTAAAGCAAAATGACTAGGATAAAGGAAAAACAATATACGTATACTTACCTAACAGATGGAGCCCATGAATCTAGGTCTAAGTTTGGAAGGCTTGCTCTATTGTATGTCATGTAAATGAAACATGAATATATTAATTATTAATTAAGAGATATAAAAATCAAATATAAAATTAAGTAAAGAGATAAGAGAAAGAGTAAAGGAATGATTACACCTTATTGGTTAGTAAAACAATGCAAAAACCTATTAATATCTTGTGCATATGTGTAACTAGTGACAAAATGGTGAATAACTTAGACTGGGTTGATGGATTCCTTAATTCCCATGTGTTGGTGGCTTAATAACTTAATATGGCTTTGAATCCATCATTTATCACCCTTACTTGGTGGTTCATAAACTGTGAATACTTTGGATTGCAATGATGTCTTGTTTAACACTATATGTAGGTGGCTCAAGAGCTCAATTAATCCATGAAATCATCATTACCTACCCACTTGTAGTTGATGCATTTGAAACTAAAATTTCATAATTTAACTAAAATTATGTAGGATGAATTTAGGTCCACTCATAAACTCTCAAATACAAAATGGCTCAAGGGACACTCAAGCACTAGAGAATGTAGTTCAAGGACTACTCCATAATGCCAACCATTGTAGAAATAATAAGGCATCAATATGGTGTGAAACTTTTGAAAATGGTGTCTAGAGTAACAAAATGGATAATGACATAGAGTTTCCCTTCCATATGAAAGTACTAGTGTCAAACTAAACTTATGGGAATAACGTGCCACACACACTCCCCCACATATGATATATGTGCATATAGATTTTGGACTAAGACATAATAATTTCTATCTATATATATGAAATTGAAATATGAGTGATCATACTGCACATGATACCCCTAGTCTAATTAAACATGTGTAATCTATGTATAATTGAGCATAAATTGAGGATATTTGATAATTTATGACTGAGACTATACAAATATGAACTATAACTATTTTATCTTCTTGTAAAGTTTATATTTTTTATTTTTAGGGCTAATGGACAATAACATGATCCCTTGGTGAATAATGAAATGTGATAGTGTCTTTTATACTACACTATTACCCAAATGTGTTATTTCTATGTAAAACTAAGACTGATCTAGGTCTGACTATTTTCACTATGTTTTCCTAGATCTGAGTTATGTAATCTATTTCTACATGATAAAAACTATGTTTTGAGTGCATTATGATGGACTTATCTTTTGTATAAACCCCTATGCATTTCCCCTCTTTTTAGGGGAGTTTTTAAAGATCTATAATAAATTTACTCAAAATAAAAGCTATGCATCATGTGTGTTAGACTGAAAAATGTGATATCTACATGATAAACTAATATAATGTGTAAACATGACATCATATAGATAATCTAAACATAAATTATTAATATATGATTTATTTTAGATCTAACATTGACAAGGTTGTCAACATATATATATTAATATAAGCTTGTCTATGAATATAAAAATTGAGTATAATCTTAGTAAATTCCTTGGGGGATGGGGCATGATGTCCATCAAGGCACCCAAGGAGGAAGGGGATTTGCATGAGGTCCCTCATGGAATCAAAAATTGGATTCGAGTGTAACAAGAAAGAGACGAAAGTCATGTCTATGACATATACATGAAATAATACATAAAAACACATGAGGAACATAAATTAGGCCAAGAGACCATAATACATGGGACATGGGCACATGTCCCTAAATACAAGAAAGATCATATATACAAGGACATGTTCAAATATCCACATAGACAAACAGAAATCAAGCTTGGCTTAGAGTCACATGGAAGGACATGAACAAATGTTTGCATACACAATCATGAAGGCACACACAAGGACATGGGAACATGTCCAAAACATACACATAATAAAAATAATTGGCTTAGAGTCATATAATAATAACATATTT
This sequence comes from Torreya grandis, assembly GCA_037957365.1. Classification (NCBI taxonomy): domain Eukaryota; kingdom Viridiplantae; phylum Streptophyta; class Pinopsida; order Cupressales; family Taxaceae; genus Torreya; species Torreya grandis. Next base: position 55,097 of record JARHVA010008194.1, on the reverse strand, counting down.
AAATTCCCTCAAATAGATGTAGAATAAAAGAGACATAATCAAATCTAAACTATAAAACTAGAAATGACAGTATGCATGAACATGTGGTATAAATCCATATAAGAGTAAAATGTACACAAGTTGAGTCTATAGTAGTATTAGCTAGAAAAATATTTTAGTATAGGATGATGAATATCAGGATATATTCAATGTTATATCTATGATATGGAGTATAAAAAGATATAACATGGGAAAATGGAAGCTGTATAGTATGATGCCCCTAATGGGTGAATGTATCAATGCTAAATCTATGTATCTATGTGCATGCCCCCAATAGGTAGATAATAACAAATCTAGATCTGTGTAAAAGAAATGAGTCCTATAATGATGCATAAAAGACTCAAAGAGAAGAAGTGAAGCATGTATGCATGATAAAACTAAATATACTAGCATAGATAGTGTATGTAGTATTTGGAAATTAAAAGGAATGTAAACATGGAAATGGATAAAATCTAAAATTTGTGTTTTATGAGAAAATATTTGAATATTTCTGTATTTTTGAATATGATATATTATTATTATTTAAAATATATATATATATAAATTATGTATAAGAAACATGAATATGAAACTATATACAAAGTATAAGGTAAGAGAAACTATGTAAAAGTAGATTGTGGGTTATTTAGATATATAATATTCTTATATACGTAATGTTTAGTGGATTATTTACTTCCTTACTGTCAAGTGAGGCTAGATGGTATACCTTAGGGTTAAGCTTTTCTATGATTAAGTAGGGGCCAAACTAATTTAGTTTGAACTTTCCTTTTAGTTCTTCTTTGGCATTGACGTCTCTAAGGTTCTCTTTGAGAAAAAAATCTTTGAATTCAAATTCTCTTTTATGAACACAAATATTATATGCCCATTAGATTCATTTACGATGTCCTAAGGTGCTTTGCATCTTGGATGCATGTGTAATCAAACTGATCTAACTCATGTAGATGTTTTTATATTTATTGGTCATCTATGATAAACCCTTTGAGAGAAAATCATAGGGATGGGATTTGTAATTCAAATAGAATAAATATTTTAGTTATATAAGCAAGTGAATAAGGAATGACTCATATCAATGTACGAATATTGGTGCAGTAAGCCCATAGTGCATAGACAATTTAATTATGCCAATCATCCCTAAATTTGGTAACTATTTTGCTCATGATACTGTTGCTTTTATTTCTTGTAGCCTCTTCTTTACCATTACTTTGTGGGTAATATGGAATATAGAACATGTGTCAGATCTTATATATTAGATAAAAAATCTCTAGTATTTTATTCTTAAAAGATTTTCCATTATCTATAATGATGGCCATTTGTAGGCTAAAATGGGAATGATGTTCTCCATGAGGAAATGACATATATCTTTTCATTTTGTAGATTGTAATGGGACTGCATCCACCCACTAATTAAAGTAATTTTTATTTGTGATGATAAATTTGTGTACTCTGCTAATTTTGGGTTGATTTTACCAATTAGATAAAATCCCCATAGCACAAATGGCCATGGGGAGATAATAGGTTGTAATTAATGTGAAGCAACATGGCATAAATTGCCATATCATTAAACTTTGTCACATAATTTAGCATATTATTGGCATTCTTATTCTATGTTGGGCCAATAATATCCTTGATAGAGTAATTTATGTGACATTGGTTTCCCACTAAAATGGCCACCACATTCATTGTCATGTACTTGATGGATGTACAACTTAAATTATTTATATGTCAAACATTAGATTAATTGTCTATCAAAAGATCATTTAAACAAGTCCCTATCTATGATTACATAACATAGGGAATTCATGTATAATTTGCACTTATCATTCCCAATGAAAGTATCTGGAATGATAGGCTTGTGTAGAAAATTATATATATCAAGAAACCATTCATATGCTATTGTATTGTGTGTCGTAGATAAAACTAATAGAGCTATGAGGTTGGCCTAGGATATTGATGGTGACTATAGATATTTTATAGTAAATATATCATGGTCATAGTTGATGTCAATCAAGATCAATGATCTCACACTTACCACTGCATTAGTGTGATGATTTTATTTTTAAGGGATATATTCAATAGAGAAGTATTCAAATTGAGCTGGTAGACATTGAGCCATATAATTTTAGTGAATTAAACATTCTTCCTTAGTTTGGTAAACATATTTAACTTTATTGACAGCCAATTGCAAATATCCATAGACCTTAAGATTTTTTATTTGGAGAGCCTGAGCTACTTGGATATCGAGGATAAGTTCCTTGTATTCCATGATGTTATTTATGCATGAAAAACTTAGCTGATATGTAAGTGGTTTTATGTTCCCAAGTGTATTGATAAATTCAATTTTAGCTCCTGTGCCTGATGCACATCTATAATCATCAAAAAAAAAATCCATGTGTCAAAATTGGTGTTGTAAGCTATGAAATCATCACATAAATTATCATTGATAGGATTGGTATCTAACAATGGTGTTATTACCAACTGATATGAAATTATCCATCCCTTTATCATTTTCTTTAGATCAAATTATATGAGTGACATTAGCCATTTGAAGATATAGACAGAGAGATGTCATTTGAACATGAGAAATTTTAAATGATATACTTTTGTAATAACCCTTGTCTCATTATTAGTCATATAGTGTCAAATATTTTATGTATCAAATATGTATGCTAACTAGAGTTTTTATATTTATCAACACTTTTTTTGTAATCAATAGGTGTGTGATTTATGTAATAAATATCTCTCTCTTTGTGATGGTCATTATTTTATGCCAAGAGTACATTGATTGCATGATCAATCACTAAAATGTAAAGGAGAAGTGACATATTAGGTATGGGTAATATCAATACATATAGATTCAATAAGTATCGTTTGAGTATATCAAATCTTTCTTAACATGCAATATTCCATTTGAATTTGGTATCTTCTTGAGTAATCTTTGAATGACTAAGTCTTATCTACTAGATGTGCCATAAAATGATGTATGTCTTGGATTTTTCCTTGTAAAAATCAAGTTTTTTTTATGTTTGTAGGAGGAGACATATTCATTATAGCCTTGAATTTTTTTAGATCTACCTCAATGCCACGTTGGGATATTATAAACCCTGATAATTTACTATTTGTGAAACCAAAAACCCATTTTAGGGATTGAGGTGTACATTGTAATGTCTCAACCATTCCAAAATTTATCATAAAATAATTTCATGACGTTGTCTCTCTTTTGATTTATCTAATAAGTCATCAATTTAGTACTCAACTATTGTATGAATTAGATCATGAAAAATGTGGGTCATATTTCATTGGTATGTTACCCTAACATTTTTTAATCCAAAATTCATGATTATATAGCAAAAGGTACCCCATGGTGTGGTAAAGGATGTTTTTTCTTGATCCTCTTCAGCTATCTTGATTTGATTATCATTGATAAAATTGTCTATGAAAGATAGCGTCTCATATCATGTTATGGAGTCTATTATCATATGAATTTTAGATAAGGGAAATTTATCCTTAGGACATGATTTATTTAGATCTATAGAGTCAAAGAAACATTAAATTTGGCCATTAGACTTAACAACTAGCACAATGTTAGATACCCATTCGGGGTGAGCAACTAGTCAAATTAATCCTATATTAAAGAGGCATTGGATCTCATATTTTACTAAAATAGCCACCTTAAGATTCATTTTGTGATTTTTTTATTTAACTATATTTTAATTTGGATAGAATTTAATCATGTGTATTAAAATTGAAGGATCAATGCTTGGCATGTCTTAATAAGGCCAACTAGAAGTTTTAGGGAAGTCCTTCAAAATATGTTGAATATCTACATCCTCTTCTTTACACAGGGTGGCAGCTAATAATATTATGTAAGTATTAGTATCTATTTCATAATTAAATTCAACTATATCTTCATTAAGTAATGTGGATTGATTGGAAGTGTAAGGTGTTATACGTATGGTGTCCCTTTTGTTAGTTGGGATATCATCTAAAATGAACAAGCTCTCACCAAAGTATGCATGGGTATTTTTGGAATGAGGAAACCTATTATTATGATAGAAGGAAAGGAGATCCTCATATTCCCATAATAATTCTAAGAGAGTTTTATCATTAGATAAATCGTCAAAAATGGGTAGATCTAGAGAAACAATATCATCAATAAGGTTGGGGTAAACAACTGAGAGTGAAAAGATGTGATTTAATGTATTTTTTCCATGAAATGGGTGTAAAAAAACTATATAGTAATAATTATGGTGATAATACTTAGCATTAGATGTTTTATCCTTACATCTGAGTCCCTACCTACCTTTTTGATAAGATGTTTCAATAGGATTAAGAATTACGTATTCATGGTTTTTGAGGCCCTATCTTATGTAGCCCAATTTTTTGAAATATGTTAATACAAATGAAGAATTGAATCTATTATCATATACACCTAAGGTGTTTTATTGAGTCATACATGAACTCTGAATAGTAGATTGTATAGGTATTATAGAAAAGTCCATGTGAGGAATATAGTTGTGTGAAGGCTCTATGTTCAGACAATATTTGAAAGGTTCATGATCCATAGTGCATGTGTATATAAATGCTTTGTAATTTAAATTTAAAAATTCATATAAAGTTGAAATTAATACATGCATATCATGTATCTAAGGTCTCCAAGAAAATTTATTGTAATTGAGATAATTGTGCATGATTTGACATGTTATAGTTAATGTTCTAGGTTGCAATGAAAGGTTTAATGTTATTTGCCCAAATTTGAGGGATATTATCAAACCCTTGGATCTTCATGTCATAAGGATATAAATACTTAGCATATATATTAAGGATCCAAATAAAAGAGATATTACAAATGTTTAACCCGAATCAATTATCGACCAACATCCATTTGACACCCACATTATTAATTCATAATTAGATGTAAAGAGGTAGGTGTTTCTCTATGATGTGTTGAAGTGAGAGATCTTATTTTTATAAGGAGATGTTCTCCTCAATACATTTTATAGTATTGATTATGTATGTAACATAAGTTAGGTCTATTGTGCTTGGTATCCTAGTATCATAAAGTGACACATACAAAACATCTTTGTATGTGTCAAAATGTTACAGAAGCTCCAAAATGGAAAATATAGTTAGAGGAACACTGATATGATTTAAATTTCTATACCTATGGGTTGGGATAACCTACCATGCTTTGGGACCCATTGTGGACATCATAGACTAGAATGAATTGTCTACTAGGAGCATAGAGGTGGTAGTAGGAGTGGGATATTACATAGATGGGTAGTGTTAGGAAGTAGGATGGATAAGTAAACCAAATTATGTTCTCTTATGTCTAGTAGAGGTAGTTAAGGAATTAGAGTGGACCAAATAATAAAATTAATTTAAAGAAGATTTGTTAATTTCATGTAATGTGTTTTTTAATTTTATGTATTATGTACTTTGTGTGTGATGATTTGTTTCTTGATAAAATTCTACATAAGATAAAAATAATGTGATAGATAAATAATGATATATGAAATATATTCTAATTGAGATAAGACATCATGTACATATGTGTTTATATATTATTTTAGTTGGTTCCAAATGAAAGGGAACAAGCATGCAAATAAAACTAGAAAATTTTATATTAGAAAGCGACAAACATTTTATATCATTATTAGATCATGATTAGATGAAAATAGAAAATATAAGATACAAGGATATGAAATCTAAAGCCTAAAATTTGTCTGGAGTAAGGTTTTTTTCATTATTTGAGGTAAGTTAGGTTCACCAAATGGTTTAAATTTTAAGGGGATTATGGAATATAAAACCCTATGTTATTGAAATTATAGATTAATAAATCCAAGAATAAAAATCAAAATATCAATAGCCTTTGATTTGTATAATAATTGATATATCTAATTATTTTTTAAATATCAATGAATAAGAATAGGGTGTACTTAGTTGGAAACTTATTAACACATATGGGTGAAAATCTAGAATTTGGTATCGAAGTTTTATAGAGTGATGTGAACTGGAAACAATAGCTAGAAACCCTTCCATATAGTAGCACATTCCTATGGATAATAGTAGCATGTTCTAGTGGATAGTTTTCTTTGGGATGTAGTAGTTTCCTCTTGAAAGAGATAGTGAGATTTTGGGTGTAACTTCACCTAGTCTTGAGATAGGTATGCCTATGTAGATGAATGTTGGTTCACTATTTGTTCCTTGTTTTGAATGATTTGAATATGAAACCCTATGAATCCATGTATTTTAGGGTATTTGATGATCACAAGTAGAAAATAGTGGTGATAGCAAGGTAGGTTAGACATGACCTCAACATGCCATGTGTTGATCATTGCATACATACAAATACCTCGAAATGGGATCAATCTTGATGTAGTTCTCCCAATATATGTGCTGATATAAATACAAGTGAATGATAGTATGAGTGTCATTTTGATTACTTTGAGTGTGACTTGATACTATAAATTTGAGTAATTTGAGATCTAGACTATTGTAGATGGGTGTATGTAAAAGAAATTTAGAATAAGAATTAATGACCTTAATTTGTAAAACTATTTATGATTTTGATTGTGAGTATTTACATCTCCTTTCTATCTAGGGGATAAAGGAATAAAATAAATGTATATATAGAATTATGTTACTTTTCAAGATATGAAATAAGTCTAGGCCAACCCTAAGTTTACCTCAGGAAATATAAAGATATCCATTGGGTGATTAAGGCACTAAGGGACACTAACATGGTCCCTGATTCAATAATGTAGAGTACTAGGGTTCAAAGGGCCATGCTCATGTCTAGGTGGTAGAAGTTAGTAAACAAGGTATCTGGGTGCCTATGGGGTGGTTTAGTGCTACTTTTTATATATCTGGGAATGGTTTATACTCATAAAGATGTTGTAAAAGGATAAAAAGAGGCTCTAAGATAGGTATAAGGCTAAGCTAGTACAAGGTGGTCTCAAGTAACACTCATTGCACTCAAATGACATTTTAGATCACTATATTATGCATTTTGTGTTTTTTTGATTCCCACATTTTAATCATCCATATATCATTATTATTCCAACCATAAATAATATAGAGAGTGCATTAAATACAAGTCCTACATTGTTTCAATTATGGTCAATGATTAATAGTGTCTTAAGTACTTATCTCTCTTTCTTTAAGGAAATTATACTCATTGTGTATACGTGTTGGTTATTATTGGGTTATTTAAATTTTTTATTACAAATTTATCTTATGTTAAAATTTGATCATTTAACATTTATCAATTTGAACCCATCATAAATTTAATTTAAGATTCATACATGTCCATGCCTTACTGTATAGGTGTCCCTACTTTAAAAAAATATATAATCATGGAAACTACCGATGAAAAATACCTTGTGGTTGAATTTTTTATTTTAATATAAGATGGAAATTAATGACATTTAGACACTTTTTTATAATTTATTATAAATAAAACATAGTCATAACCACCTTATCTCTCTATATAGAGAAAGAGCAATAGTACATGGTATGTAAGAATACATTTATTGTTTTTACTATAGAGTCCTCAATGCTAGGCAGAAAAAAAACACACATATAGCAATCACCACCTTTAGGGTATCAATTAAATAGAAGTTGCATATCCACATGTAGGCATCCATTACAAAAATTCAAAAAATAATTTATTTTCTATTATAAGGATTATTTAGTTAATCAATTTTTGTTGTGAGGTGCATAGTATAATGGAAAACTGTTAGAAAAATAAAGACATGATAGATTTGCAGAGATCACCTACCCAAACTAAAATCAAATATGTAAATAGATTTATATAATGTGTATGTTTTAATTTTATTAGACAAAATATATGATATCATCCATCTTACTCCACCTTTTTTAATTTTAACAATGACTTAACAATTTTGGGAATATTGGTGTATTATTCCTAATCTACCTAAGGGTCCAAAGTAACAATATTAATAAATAAATTTGAAATAATTAAGATACTAATATGTATAATTTGACTATAATTTTAACCTTTCTAAAAATTGTAATAAATGTGAAGAAAAGAAGACTTAGCTAAAAACTGACTGAAATAGCTATTATAGGATCTAAAATTCATTGTGCAAAACTAGGACAATGTCAAAAATTAGGATTTGGCCTTCATTTTATGATTGGATAGGAGTGTTTAAATAGAACGCCCTGACATCTACTGTGATATTCCACTTCTATTGTTGTTATCTAGGAGACATGAGATTTTTGGGTTTTGTTCACTATGTTTCTGTGAGCTTGTTTATGAAATTTTGACTTCTAGATGTCTATGGAACTCCCTGTAGAGTTGATTCAATATTCAAACCCTACACTTCATTGTGCTTTGACAAGATTTGAGGAAGAGTGGGGCTTAGTGTGTGTAATATGTACTAACATGTATTCACACCCCTTGTGTGGGCATGTTGCCTACATACTAATACTCTGAAGAGAAATCAAGCAATATGTAGTTCTCACACTTGATGTACTTTTTTAAATAGTGTGTACGAAGATACAAAATACTAAATTTGTATGTGCTTGAAGTGGTTAGGGACTGGTGTAAGGATTTGGATAAGATTATTGCTATGCTAGATGGATGTATGTAGAGAATAGGGAAATATGCCTAAGTAGTCTTGTATTCTAGATTTATTTTTTATATTTTCCAACCCCTTGTAAGTGAATTTTGAATGTAATTTTATAGGGAAATGTCATTCATGGGTTGAATGTATTCATGTTAAGCCAATAAGAAAAGGAATATGAACTAAAAGGAACTGACCATTGGAGGTAAAAATCCACTTGGATAGGAGTGTCATAAATGGACACCCTAGGGTTCGGTGATATAGTCCAAGTTGGGTTCTATAGTCTTGAAGGAATGGAACCTAGGGAGATGGAATATTCACTAGAAATGTTACCTAGAGGAAGTGAAATCACTATTTGAAAGGCTATAAATAATATGGAATCAATGAAAATATGCATATGAGGTTCATGAGAGCAAGCAAGAGGGAATTATCGGATGGGTCACTCAAATTACCAATTTTCACACTTTATATGACTAATTTTGCTCCCACTTTATTCTAGTGATTCAACAAAGGGAAATAATAGGATTAAAAAATAAAAAGTGTACCCGAACTTACCTATAAGGGTGAAGATCATGAAGTTATGTAATATTGGGTGTGTATAGAAAGAGCACACTGTGAAGTGTAAATCTACAAATGAAAAACAAATAGTAGATCAATTCTTACTAGATATGCTATATTTAAAATAAGAGTGCACAATGCTGGGAGAGAGAGAGAGAGAGAGAGAGAGAGAGAGAGAGAGAGAGAGAGAGAGAGAGAGAGAGAGAGAGAGAGAGGAGAGAGAGAGAGAGAGAGAGAGAGAGAGAGAGAGAGAGAGAGAGAGAGAGAGAGAGAGAGAGAGAGAGAGAGAGAGAGAAATACACCTCACTGAGTACATGAACTAATATAAAACCAATTATGTTGATGAGTGTAAGAATGCAAAGGCTAGCCCTTTGGCTCCATTATCACCCACCCAGTCAAGATATGTGATGATGAATGTGCTAATTAATGTTTGGAATATGTGTCCAATCTATCTAAGTAGGTAGCTCAAGAATACAAAGGCTAGCTAGTATTTTGGCTCCATTGCTGCCCCATGGAGTGAAGCTATGAACTGATACTGGTATGAAATATGTGATGTATGAGATGGCTCCTAGAACCCATGAATGCTCTATAATCTAACAACATGGCATAGATAACCAAATATATGTAAGAAACTAGGCCACCCTTGGCCACTTCGAAAGGTGGAGATTAGGCTTGTATGAAAACCACTCCAAAACTAGGCACCATGCTTATATGAAATCCATTTCAAAATGTGGAGGTTAGGCTTATATGAAATCCATTCAAAAATGATGACTATCCCCTGTAGATAGAATAAGGCATGAAACCAATAAGAATACCTGGGTAATGTACTAAAATTAAAAATAAAAAATAAATATGATGTGCATATTACCCCCAATCACTAGTGTCTATTACATGGATTCAGATCTGAAAGTTATACCAACTACCCTATCTGAAACTAGAAGTGAGAGCCATCATGTCATGCATGATGCCCCCATATCTAGATTCTCTAATAAAAATTGTACTAATAATATTATATCTAAACTGATTTAAATGTGCAAAATTGTAGCTAAACTTACTTTTCTGCATGCTTCTAGAAAACCAATTTTTTTTTGTTGCTTAGATAGAAGCACAAAAAATAGACACCCTTTTATTCGGTGTTGTAGTCCAATCCTAGAGATATTGTCTTAGGCTAATTCTGATGGTAGTTCTATAATTTTCACTATCTACCTGCTTTGTTCTACTTTGTTTAAAGTCTAGTTGTTGTTATAGGTTTTTTGAAAACTTCTTTCTTGACTCTTAGGAGCTCTAATCTCTGTGACAAAACCCCTGTTTACTGCCCCCTCTTCTAAGGGTAGGAATGAATACCTTAAAATGACTACCCTTAGAAGAAAGATCCCTACAAGTGTGTTATTCTTTAAAAATATATGATATAGCAATGATAATTGTCAAGATATATCAAGATATAGTTGTTTTTGTAATGGATACCATTAGATCAATATGGGTATGCCTCAATAGATGTAACAATGTGATAGCATATATAATGTAATGAAGTAGAACTAGAAGTCTAATTAGTTATTAGTTGTCAAGGAGGGATAGGGCATGATGTCCATCATGGCATCTAAGAAAGCAAGATAATGCATGATGTGGATCATAGAATTACAAATAATTGAAAATAAATCACACAAAAAACACACAACTTAATAATCAATAAGCATACAAGAGTGGCCAAGGGGCCAAAAAAATAAGGTACATGCACACATGTCACTCAAACTAGAATGCAAGCACACAAGGCATGTTAAAATACCACATACACATATAATTTGAAAAAAGGAAAGGTTGGCATGAGGAATGCAAGCACATAGAAGAATAAAAGCAAAGGACATTGCTAAATGTTCTAAGGCACACACAAGAATAGAGGTAAAAGACATTGGCAAATCTCCTAAGGAACATACAAGAGATAAAACAGGAATTGAGAAATACAATCATGTCTTGCTATACAAAGTAAGAAAGGAAAGCATGTAAATATTGGAAATACAATCACATCTAACTAATCAAAGTAAGAAATGAAAGTATGCAAGTACTAGAGTACAAGACTAGGTATATGCTAAGAAATACATAAGTTTTATATACTAGTGAATGTCAATAGAGTAATCTGTGTAAGCTAGTAAGTAATGTATATCAACATGATAACTAGAGTGTGAAGTCTAGAAATGACATAACCTAGATGGTGTAGTCATGTAGAAGATTCCCTCAAGGGGTAGATATATTGATGTGTGTCTTGAATGTATGAAGTAGTATGCCCTCTCAATGGGTAGAATGAAGCAATCAATGATTTGGAGGTTATTGCACACATTCAAAGAATATCAAGTGAATCATGGTAATGTAGATAAATTAACAAACAATAGCATATAATAGAAAATGTAAGTTTAGCATGGTAGTAGAAATGTAAATCATGTATAATGCATATAGTTGAAATATTTTTGGTATTTTGAGTTATTTGAATGTTTTTGTGTTTTGTAATATTTGAATGAATTTGGATTTTTGATATTTGAATGTTTTTGTATTTTTAATATTTGAATGTTTTTGGATTTTTTGACATTTTTGAATGTTTTTGGATTTTGAAATGAGCTATGTACAATCAATCATAAGGAAACTATGTACATGTAATTGAAAAGAATCTATGTAGAATCAATAGTAAGGAGAATACGTAAAATAAGTTTGAAAAAAAAACTATATACAAGAAAGCTTGAGAAGAGATGATACTAACTAATGAATATCGAAAGAGACTCCCTTTCATGGTGTCATATATCAAATAGAGGGATTGTACATAATTTTGAAGCATGATGGATTGGATGCAAATATGACCCTAAATATTTGAATTCATTGTCAGTATCTTGGAATTCATGATAACCTATTTTGTTCCACTCATCATTATCATCTTGATTTTGAACCAATGAAATTCTAGTGTTGAATTTTGTTGTATCTAGATCTTTTCCTTTGATATATTATGTTTCTGAATGATTTTCCTTAGGATGTCCAATAAATATCCAACCTCAGTGAGAAACATTATCAACTGCTAGAATGGGAGTAGTGATGCCATAAGCATGCTTGCCCAAACCTTTACCTTGATAATCAAATTATTGTAGATATTTTTGATAAAACCTATACTACTTTGAAAGTTGAGCCTCATTTTGGAGAAGTATATTTGCATATTTTTCATGCTTTACATATGTTTATGGTATTATTTGTTGCTATAATTTTTCTTTTGATCCTTTTATTGTTCTTAGTTATGATTTGGTAACCACTTTTATACTATTTTTGAATTTAACCCCTTTCTGAATGTGTTCATATGTCATTGTGCATTGTTTAAATGATTTACCCTATATAGGGTACTCATTATAAATTAACTATTATATATGTTGTTTCAATGCCAAACATGAATATGTGTGATGCCCTCGCATTTTATGATATGCACAATAATATATGGATCTTCTCACTAGATGTAGAGGAGGTAGTTTGATCAACTTAGAATTAATCATTTATCTTAGTACATCATGTGAGAATTTATTTAATCTTTGAATTCTTTTTGAATCACTAGTTGTAGATTTAATTTTTTGTGATTTCTTGTTTTGATATGTAACATTGTTTGAAACCAATTGACTAGGTGAAAGAGCATATGCATGATTGACATTAAGGTACCTTTTAGGATTTTTTATTATAATCTAATTTTTTAATGTTGTAATATTTTTATGTAATAGTTGATTCTGCATTTGTAAATATGAAATTAACTTACTCATACTAGTGATTTTATCCCTTAGAGTCTCACAAGTGCAAACCTTAGTTGCTTTTGATTGAACATGTAAGCACATATGTTGAAGAGGGTGTGAAAAAGCTATAGATTGAATGTATGCATTATGAACAATAGTATAGGATACCTGACCTTTTGGATGGGTGACATCATGGACCTAGATAGAGGGATGTAGCTATCACCATCTTGGGGGAGAGGAAGAGAAGGAAATTCTTTCCTAATATGCCATAAATTGTCATGTGAAATTGGAATACTATGTACATCTATGTTATCATTGAATGAAGTGCATGCATTATTTTCATTTGTCATATGAGAAGTAAGACTAAGAGAGCTATCATTTAGGCGTTATTTTGTCATTTTTTGAGATGAAAAAGTAGAGTTAAAGACATAAGATTGAACATTTTAACTATGCATTGGAAATTTGATTTTATTTCATTTATATTTTTGTAATTTGAACATAGAAGTAGCAAAAGAGTTGTATGCATCTAGGTAGAAATCATGTATTTGGAATGAAATACATGAAATTGGACTTATAAGATGTATAATGATATTTTTATGAAGAACATTCCACATGGGAGATAGAAAACAAGGGATAGGGAGCATGGAACTTTGCGTTAATGCATGAAATATTTTGACTTGTAACATAATATTTCTAATATGTTGAGAAAGATAGAGTTGAAAATTATTCCACATGAGGGATAGCAAGCAAAGGATAGGGAGCATGAAATTATGCTTAAGTGCATTAAAAAAGTTCACATGTCCTATGATATTTCTAATGTGTTTAGCATGAGAAATTTGAAAAATTTTCCATATAAGAGATAGAAATCAAGTAATAAAACCTTGTATTAAAAATAAGTAAACATTGCTTTGAAGGAGAGGGATCTTATTATGTTTAACAATGACTTTCTTAATATCATCCCATATTATGAAATGTAAGCATTAAAGGGAAAGAACTAAGCTTTGCATTAGCATATGGTAAACTTCATTGTACATGTATATGATAGGACCGATTATGGTTTTCTTATAATTTACAAAAAATGCAAGAAATATGTAACTAGGGTTTTAAAAATAGAGGGACCTAGTATATGCAGCTAGGTTTTTAAAACTTGAAAATTTTAAATATCTATGGAATCTTAAAATTTGAAGTGAATTTCTAATTTAAATATAAAAGTAAAAAATAAAAAAAAATATTGGAAAAATAGTGATTTAAAAGGGCCTAGTATATGCAACTAGGGTTTTGAAGAAAAAATATTTTTAAAATTACAAATAAATTTTTAAAATTTGATGCAAATTTATGATTTAAATATGTTTAACTTACTACGTAAAAAAAATCAAAAACATATAGGAAAAGTAATGGGAAAATATCGGACCTAGTATGGGCAACTAGGGATTGAAAGAGAATTATTTTAAAATTACTAAAATAATTTAAAATTTAATGCTAATTTTATATTTTGTTATGGACGTAAAAAATAAAAAAAAAGTATAGGAAAAATTATTAGAAAATTTACCCTAGGGTTTCTAGGGTTTTTATGTGTAAACGAAGTAAGTTGGGTTCATCAAATAATTTAATAATTTTAGGAATATTGGTGTATTATTCTGAATTTAGTCAAGGGTTTGGAGTAATAAAATCATAAATAAATCTATAATAATTAAGCTACTAACTTGTATAATTTGATTGTGATATTAACCTTTCTAAAAATAGAAATAAACGTGAAGAAAATAAGACTTAGCTAGAAACTAACTGAGATAGTTATTGTAGGATCTAAAATTCACTATCCAATATTGGGACACTGTCACAAATTAGTATCTAGCCTTCATTTTGTGATTGGATAAGAGTGTTGAAATAGGAGACCCTAGGGTCCGGTGCTATAGTCTACTTCTATAATTATTGTCCAGAAGACCTGAGATTTCTATGTTTTATTTTCTATGTCTATGTGTGCTTGCCTATGAAATTTTGATTATTGGATGTCTGTGGAAATCCATGTGGAGCTGATTCAATATTCAAACCCTCGACTCCATTATGCTTTGACAAAATTTGAGTAAGAGGGCAGGGGTGGGGGGCGGGGGTGTTATTATGTGTAAGATGTATTGAACATGTATCCACACCCCTTGTGTGGGCATGTTGTCTACATACCAATACTCTAAAGAGGTATCAAGCCATATGTAGTTCACCTAATTGATGTGATTTATGCACTAGTGTGTATGAAGATACAAAATGCCAAAATTAGATGTGTTTGAGGTGGATAGGGATTGTTATAAGGATTTGGATAAGCTTGTGGCTATATAGGATGGCTGTATGTAGAGAATAGGGAAATATGTCTGAGTAGTCTTTCTTGTATTCTTGCTTACTTTTTAATATTTATCAACCTATTATAAATAACCTTTGAATGATATTTTATAAAGATCTGTTAGTCATGGGTTGAATGTATTCATGTTAATCTAACAAGAAAAAGATTGGGAACCAAACATAAATGACCATTGGAGGTAAAAAATATACTTGGATAGGAGCACTGAAAATGGACACCGTAGGGGCCAGTGCTATAGTGCAAGTTAGGAGTTATAGTTGTGAAGGATTGGGACCCAAGGGGATGGGGACATCACTAGAAATAGTAGCTGGAGGAAGTGGAATCACTTTTTAGAAGGCTACGGATGATTGGGAATCAATGAAAAGATGCCTATGAGGGTCATGAGAGCAAGTAAGAGGGACCTATGGGATGGGTGTCATAAGCCACACTCAAGTTATCAATTTGCACATTTTATATGACTACAAATAACACAAAATTTACTCTAACAACAATGCATAAATAAACCAAGGGATGGGCAGATGATTATATGCATTATGTGTTATTTGAATTACTAATTATTTCACGCCAATTACATGTGAGATTGAATAATTTATTCATAATATCTGATAAATAATTTTGTTTCATGCAAATTGAATATGACATTGAATAATCATGATATAGACAATGCATTTTATTGTAAGGTAACTAACCTGTAAATGTCATGATGGATTCCTCTTTGATGCTCTATGATGTATGTGCAGATGCAATTCAAAGTTTTTAAATTTGGCATTGACAAAACATGATTTATGATTCGAATAGGGGAGGAATGTTGAATGTTTACTATTCAACTAAGGGAATCTATTTTTTTTCATTAATCATGCAAAATGTAATATTTTCAATCCATTTAATTTTACCATCCAGCACAAGCTTAAATGAAGGCAATGAAAAAGGCAAATGAACTACTTGAGTCACACTCCAAACATAATTGAAGAAAACTAAATAGAATTTCTTTAATTCAGTTTATGGCACTTCAACACAAACTTGAATGCAACAACTAGATAAGGCACTTCCCATATAATGTAGAGGATTTGGAATAACTAAAAGGTGAATATGGCAGTTGGTGTTTTGTTGATGGGGATGACCAAGATGGATTATTTTGATGCATAGTTTAAATTGAAGGTGAAAAATATGTTGAAAATAATGTCCTATGATGAATTTTCAACCACTATCTATGAATACTCATATCTTTATTTTTTTGAGCTAGAGGAGTCTGTGGATATCAAATTTTTGAGAACATAAATAGGCTTATTTTAGTGAGGTGAGCATATGGGTATCACTCAAGAAGTAATTTAAGTTTTGTTATAATGATTATATAATTAATCAACATTTTTTTCATTGTGAGGTGTGAAATATAATGGGGAAAATGGTAGCAAACTAAGGTCACAAATAGATTTATGGAGATAACCTAGCCCAACTTGAAATCAAATATGTAGAGAGTTATATATAATCTATACATTATAATTTTATTAGACAAGATATATTTTATCATCCATCTTTCTTCACCTTTTTAATTTAAACAACATAAATTTTACTTTAGTAATAATGTGTAAATAAACTAAAGGTTGAGTAGATAGTTATATGTATTATGTGTTATTTGGATTACTACATATTTCATACCAATTATATGTGAGATTAAAAAATTTCTTCCTAATCTCTAATAAATAATTTTGTTTCATAAAAATTGAATGTGACATTAAATATCCATTACGTAGATAATGCATTTTTTTATAGGGTAACCAACCTGAAAATGTCATGATGGATTCTTTTGTGATGAAAGTGCATACACAAGTAAAAGTTATACATTAGTAAAACATTGTTTATGATTCAAATAGGGGAGGGATGTTGAAGTTTTAATATTCAAATGCGGGAATGTATTATTTTGTTTGTTTCTTTAATCATGCAAAATGTAACATTCTCAATCCATTTAATTTTCCCAACCAACATGACGTCAAGCAAAGGCAATGGAAAAGGTGACAAAACTACTCAATGAACACTCCAAATCCATTTGCTATAAATTAAATGGAATCTCTTTCATTTGGTTTGTGGGACTAGCTAGCCATGTCAATGAAAATGTGAATTTACTAGCTACATAAAGTGCTTACCCTATGATGGGGAAGATTTGGATGAACTAGAAGGTGAAGATGGTGGCTACTGTTGTGCTATTGGGATGACCAAGATGGATTATTCTAATGGAGTGTTTAACGCAAATGTGACAAATATGATAGAAGGATTTGTAACCACTATCCATGAAGACTCATATCTTTCTCTTTTTGCACTAGATGAGTATGTGGGTAAAGACTCCTTTAGAACATAAATAGGATTGTTTTAGTGAGGTAAGTGTATGGGAACATTGAGAAAGGTGTTGGAACAACAAAAAAGTCTAGGAAAGGTTGATGATCACTAGGAGATTCTTCATGTACAAGCTCACCATTCTTGATTGATGTTGATTGTTTGAGATCATCAACCATCATCAATTTACACTAAACTAAACAATTATGCAATGATGAGTAAATATTTATTACTAACATTATCTTTTATATTTTTCTTGTTCATTTCATACCTTTTTCTTAAATCAATCCCAATAGAATTTTACTCACCATGTAAAGAATATCTTGGATTTATACTCACATGGTTTCAATGGACATAATATTCAAATGTTATTTTGCTAATATTAAGCATTGCGTAGTGACATAATTGATCTTCATATCTATACTTTAAAGTTAGAATTGCTATTAATATTGTATTAGTGCTCATTACAACTTTGATTTATATCATAAACTTGTTAAGAAGGGATTGTAACCTTATGCTACTCTAACATGTAATATTCATAAAAACTATATAAATAAGTAGGAGACAAAAGTAGTATCATACTTATTTATTTATTACATTATTTTTGACATAAAGTTGCTTAATATAAAATCTATATCTTCTTAGAAATTTTTGAAAAGATGTAGATGATATTGTAACATCATATTTGATTACTTGTTTATAACATTATTATTTATATAATACTTTTATATACATCTACAACCACACCATGATCAAATAAAATATATTTTTCCAAGCAAGCATACTACCTCACATGGACTTAGCTTTTTATGGCCTTATTTTTAATGGAAGACGATGAGGGCTCAAACATATGTATTATGTTTCTTTTAGTCATCTACTTTAGTGTGTTTACACAATAGATACATTTGGATTATATGTAATTTCGTTGAATTTAGAAAATATACAAATCATAAATAAAAGTAAGAAATTTAAATACTATGATATTAATACCTTTGTATTTACATATTTTCTATCTTTTAACTATTGGATGTTCTTTTATGCATCAATATATTCTTAGTTTGAATTCAATTATTTATAAATACACAAACATTATAATTCAATTGACACAAAAAATCATATAAAGATTACTCATGAAATTATTCCATTTAAATCAACATTCATAAAAATTCTAAAGATTTCAGTCATTCATTAAAACATAAATCAAAAGAGCATTTATCATTGCTTTAAATTAATATTTCTCATGAATAAATTTTATTGCATATCATGTGTTTTTAATATATCACTAAATTATGTTCAATAATACAATTTATTGTTCTCAATACTTTTTCTTATTTAAAATCCTGATAATTAAATGATGCTTAAAAACCCATCTAACTTTTAACAATTGCTTCAAAATATTTATTATTTTCTTTTAAGTTTTAAACATAATTTCCAATCTAAAAGAGAGTACATGCAAACTGCAATAATCAACTTGTCTTTAACATTTCTAACATGTCGCAAGAGTGTTACGCCCTCTCTATTTTTGCCAATAATCTCAATCCCTCACCACACAATTCTCTCTCATCACTACCAAATTCATGGGCAAGGGCATTGTCATTAATGACCACATATTTTTGTTCTTCTCACTTTTAACGATCAGCGATGCCACCGAAACCATAAGTGATGACCACCTGTGATGAGTCATTCTCATCTAGTGTTGTTCTCCTCACTTTCACCGATCAACGACTTCATTACTTCTCGATCACGATAAATGACGATGTTACTTTTATGCAGTGGTGTGCGTTTCTTACAAATGGAGAAGTATTGATTGCTTATAAGATAAATTATTTGAAGATAAAAATGGTATCATTTTGAAAGGAGAGAGAATAAAAAGGACGATTTGGAGGAATGTTAAAATAGTGGCAGGAGAGTCCACGTCTGCGTTTTCTATTATATTCGTTTGTCCACGTAAGGAGAAAGTGGCATGATTTAATTTACCTTTTTAAATAGAGAATCAACTTTGTGAAAGTGACTTGGATTTTTATATAAATTGACATAGCCTTTTACAATAATGGCTTGGTATTCTAAATATACACTTATCCTTTTAAATAAAACCTCAACATTTCACTAAAAACTAGCCATTCCCTTATGACTAAGCATTTAGTTACATGGATTGTCCTCAAGTAGGCATTTTAGATTGTATACCTGGCGTTAAAATATGATGACAAGCTATTTCATCTAAAAGTAAAGTGATTTATATATGATACTTAGCTAATTATAAGGTATACGTAGGAATTATATTATAGACTTCAGCAATTTATAAAAAGACTTCACTGTTTTAATTTGATAATTACTCTTTGAAATTTCATACTCAATGTTATTGTTTTCATATTCAACGTTATTCTTTTAATATTTTACGTTATACTAGATAGAGACTTGGCTCTTCATTATGTTTTAATAAATGAAATCAGATTTCCCTTCATTTACTCAGTGTTTGATTAATTTACTCTGTGCTATATATTTAAATGGCTTAGCAATACATTTAATTGAGTCAATAAAACATATAAATAACTCAACATTTTTATCTCTAAGCACAACATTACAATATATCTATTCAACATTTAAATATATATTGTAGGCATTTTTAATATAAAGCCTCTACTATCATTTTTGTGGCTCTCTATTTCAATTTATTTTCTCAACATTTTTAACTAGTGAATCTTTTAAATTTTAATTAAAAGACATAGAGTATAAAATTATGGTTCCATTTTTCTTTTTATTACATAATGATTTCCTCTATATACTAATCTTTTAATATTAGATACTAGATGAATTCTACTTAGAACTGGGAAATATATTTAAAGGCTCAGCTTTATATATAAACTCAACACTTTTACCCATATATACTCAACAATTTAATATTTAAACACTCAGCCAAATACAAATATGACTCAACAATTCAACTATTTTGAGTCAGCAGTTTAATATTTTCTATAACATTCTAAATAAATACCTGACACTTAAATTAAACCCAAAATTTCAATATCTATGCATGGAAATTTAATATAGAGACTGAAAAATATACTTTATAAATAACTTTTAACATATAAAAAATGGTTTATAGAATGACTCAGTGCTTCTAAAATACACTTGGCATTTCATGTAAGTCTCTACACTTGTTCTAAACTCAACAATTTATAAGACTAGGTGTTTTAATATTTTAATTTAGAGGTTTTCAATCTTAAATCTTATGTTCAATTATCACATAATATAAGTTGTGTTTCATTTTTACAAATCTTAAAAATACATTATGCAGGCTTATCAAAACTATATGCAGGTTTGAAGAGAGTGGAATGTAGGTCTTTAAAAACTACAATGCTAGTGTCATATATATAAGACACTGACTAATATGGTGAGATGTAGGCTTTACAATAGTATTATGCCATCTTAAAGAATAATTACATAAGATAGTTTATAAAACATTGCTTAGAAATTTAAAATGCTCTCTACAGAGTGTGATTCAAGCCAACTAGAGGGAGGCGTAAGCCAACAAAATTAATACACAGGTATTTATTTAAGTGAAACACTATCAAAACTTTAGAATGTTGTCTAGATAAATTTCAGGTTTTATATTTATCTTATTTTTCATTTATAATTCTAACTAAACTTTTAGAATTTAAATTACACTTCCATTTACACAAAAATAAAATTATAAAACCTACCTCTTGAAATAATTGCCTATTTGAAAAGATACACCTTTTTTTCCTCTCTCTTCTACTCTCCAATTTTCCTTATTTTCCCTACCTCTTCAAATCATGTGTGAGTGTTCTTTATAGTTTCAAGAGGATTTATTTATAAAACCAAACCTCTTAGTTTGTTATCCATGTAGGGCATCTTTTATCCCTTCTTAACTAAAATTATCTCACCTCTAAGATTGAATTTATCTTTTATTGACTCCATATTCTTCCTCACATCATCATGCTTAATCTATTTTAAATCTCTTAATTTGTTCAATAAATATATTTACAACACTTTTCTCAAGTTATCTAAAATAGTAGTTTAAGTTAGACCAATTTACATAAATATATCTAAATTTATCTTTTAATCCAATCTCATGCATAATTTATTAAGACTAAGTTTTATATTGGCATAACTCAAGATCTTGAAGTAATAAAGGTAAGTGTTTACACACACACACACACACACACATACATACATATATATATACATACATACATACATACATACATATATATATATACATACATACATACATATATATATATATATATATATATATATATATATATATATATATATATATATATACATATATACATATATATACACACACATACACATACACATACATACACATACATATACACACACACACACACACACACACACACACACACACACACACACACACACACACACACACACACACACACACACATAGACACACACACACATATACATACATACATACATACATACATACATATCATAATTACTTCTAATTACAAGTTAGCCATATCTTCAATAACTGGAAATTAAAAATTTATTCCTTGATTTATTCTTAAAAATCAAGATCATTAATTTAAAAGAATCTAATGCATATCAAGAACCTAAATTTTCATACTAATATAATCATATATAAGATTTATTAGCATTTAAAATATGTTATGCATATAATAGTTTAGATCTAATGTGTGTGTGTATAGGGTCACTAACAATTCATCTATTTTCTTTCATTTGTCCCATAAAGCCCATTCTCTCTAATAATGCTCTATTTTATCAATCTATATAGGTAGTATCAGTTCTGTGTCCACCTCATAACATGTATATAGTTAATCTGAGTCATCATATATATCAACCAATGATATAAAACTAACAAATACATATATGTAATGTATAAAATAATTAAAATATAACTATCACATTATGTATACTAATAAACAATATCACTGTCTAATACTAGTATATGTCATAAAAATTAAGTCAAAGTAATTCTAATCAGATAATCATATTAATCTATAGATTTAAAGGTTATTAATTATAAGGTAAAATTAGAATGTGACATCCTCCCCCCTAAAATTGGTCATTATCCTGATGACTCTTATTCAAATAAAATTTCTTATTTATAAACAAAGTTTAATAACATAAGAACATAGTATCAATTATTATATCATGTAAATAAATGTAAAATTTACTTGAAAAACTTATCATAGTTCTATCATTTAACACTTTTATTAGAGTATTGGTACCACAATACCTTTATTTGTGACATTTTTTATTATGTAAATAAGTTTTATAAATGTCATTAAATTGATTTGTTCTATTATGACCATCCTAGGGTCTAAAACTAACAAGATAAGCCTATAATAACTCGGTAAAAGTCTCTTTCACTTTCTAAAAACATATGAGATCTTCATAATAGTCAAAACAAATGACCAAGTAAAGTTTCACAAAACCTTCCAGGCCCTAAACACATCTCTCTAATATAGAGGGTGTATTCCTCATATCAGAGAAAAGTATTTAAGTAACCTAGAAATAATGATGTGTATATGTTAATACTATCACTAGACCACGTAGATTTGTATGAGTATAACATTATAATACTATCACTACTCAATCAGATCTCCTGAGAAGTATGATGATTACTATGAATTGGTAATAATATATATAAGAATCATGAAATACACATCCGCATAGATTTCCCATTTATAGTATACATGCATATGTCCATATTATTGAATATAATAAGTTTTGCCTATCAAATTTTGGATTTGACAAGTTCATCTATCTGATCTAACTCAATATCAATAATTCAAATCAATGTGATGCTAAGTATAATACCATCCTATTGCTTATAACTCACATTCTTAATTCACCACTCTTCCCTAAGATCTCTAAGACTTGATGATCACCAAAAAGAGTAAAAATTTCTATGCAGCATAAATCTATACTAATATATCTTGAGAAGTAATACTATATGCTAAATAATTTTAGATATAATAACATATATATAAGAAAAAATATACAATCATCTTGATATTGTATTAAGTTATTACTAATCAAGCATACCTAGTATCATATTCTACAACTTAACCGATAGTGTTATATTTATAGTTAAGAGATAATTATTTAAAATAACATACTAAGGTGAAAGATTATTCCATCCTTAAAACCTTATAATTGAGATAATGTCTCATCACTTTCATGACTAGCAAAAAACAAGTTAAAAGTTTATCTCAATCCTTTTAGACTACCAACATGTTTTGCACATCTTATGCCTTACTTGATCCCGATATAACTCTTAAAAATAATACTCTTCAAGAAGATAATAATATCGGTCTAAATAAAGATATACAATATCATAATAATTTTAATAAAATAGAAATAATATAAATTTAATGTTAGCCACTCATGGTCATGTACACAATTTGGATAAAATAATAACTATAAAAAATCATAAAGTGGAAAGTAGAGAACTAACATCTCAAAAACAAATCTCCTACATACCATCACATGTTAAAAGGAACACCGTAATCCATGTTGCCATTCACTAATCACTTAACAACTTATAATTGTAATATTATAACCTAACTCTACAAATATGAGAAAAAAAACTAACTGCAATGATGCATCAATCCATCAAATCTTACAAATTATTTGAATAAGAAGTAGAAAAAACTATCCCTTGAAATCAAGAGAATAAGATAAAAATAATAATTCAAAAACATATTTCCATTTAAGGAAACACTAAATCAACATCTTGAGAATATGAATGTTCTCAATAGATTAAAATGATGTAAGAGGAGAGTGAGAGAATAAAAACTTGCCTCTAAGATAAATAAGAGAGATAACACTCCTTTTCAATTTTATATAAATATAAGGATTCTAATTCACATGAAAAAATTTTAACATAAAGAAATTCACAATCAAGACATCTGCATTTAACTACAAGGAAATTTCCACCACACTAGGTGGTGCCATTCTAGAATGGTCTTATAAGATTCCTACCCCTAGAATCTATGTAAGTAAGACACAAAACTAATGCATAAATAATTAAGTGAGAAACACTCTATGCCTTTAAAAATACTCACAACACAAAACACAAATGGTGAAGGTGATTTGATTACAAAGAAAGATATAATCATACTCGAGGCATTCCATCTAAAAGGTCAAAAATGGTAAGAAACTCTTGTTCACAACTCAAGAACTAAACTATGATCTTACCTACCCAAACACTTTAAATATCCATCACCAATGAGACACTCGATAAACCAGCCCTTTAATAATTCTGAGGAGCTATGAATGATCTTAGGATACACACTTAATCTACCACACATACATTCATGTTTATCTTCTCTACTAAACAAAATGGTACATAAGTGCTAATCAATTCATTAGTTCCTAGAGTTTGAGCGACAACATTGATACCACATGTCACAACCTCTCAAGTTATACTATAAAATCTTAACATGCATGATATACTCTTTTAGAGGTTGTACAACTATCAAAACTCTTTTTTCAAATATTTTATTGATTTGACTTAACACCTATAAGTTTTTCAATTAGTATTAATATTACTGACAAGATTCTCACATATTGGATGTTAAATAACAATTAGGAACACCTGTCTACATAAGAATACCATACTACCTTCATTAATGACTCTAAAAGTGACCTTATGTGACATAAAATATCTTAGGACTAGATTTGATTATGACCAAGGTTAATAGCGTATTAGATGACATCAAATTATTTTAAATTGTGGTCAAAATAGTCAACAATGATCATATGTAGAAATAGGACTAGTGATACCTTCTGCATGTTTGCCCAATCTTTAACCTTGATAACCAAAGTGTTGTAGATATTGTTGTCCAAAACCATATTGTTTTGAAAACTAAAACTCACTATTTAGAGTTAGATCTATATTCTTTTTTTAGTATATTTTATTCATTTTCAATTGTGTTGGATCTGATTTTTCCTTGTAAACCTTCTTTTGTGTTAACTATTCCTTTTGAACTTTGTTTTATTTTGATTGGTTATTTGGTAACCACTTTTGTACTAGTTCTGTTTCTTCCACTTTTTTTACTTTCTCTTGTTACACTTTGAGTTTCTTAATTGATGTATCTTTTTTAAGATCACCACTATCAATTACATGTTATATTTCTTTCTTTAAAGCCAAATAATAATCTATATGATATCCATGTATTCTATGATATGCACAATAGTATTTTGATCTCTTTAGAGAATGTAAAGGACGTAATTTAATCCACCTATTTTGAATCATTTCCCTTAGAATCTCACTTGAACTCTTATTATTCATTTGTATTATTTTTGAATCACTTATTGTAGATGCATTTTGATGTAGTTTCTTATTTTGACATGAAATCTTGTTAAGCATAACATTCCTAATTGGAGATGCATATACAATATTAATATTAGAATATTATGGATGAAATACAAATAAATTACACACATGAAATTGATTAATTAGATTTGGTCTAATGTAATGTTTCACAATCATTTTTGTTTAGATTTTATCTTAGTTTAGGTATTACATATTTACTATTTTTTTTTTTTTTAATGATTTATTGTTCTTTCATACAAAATTTTGAATCATACAAGGTTAAAGATGAGAGGATAACAAATGTGAAGTCAACAATTCAAAGTTTAAAATTTTGACAAAGTGTACATACTATAATCAATACAATTTAAATTAATAATGCAACTATTTCATTATAATAAATTGTAAAAAATAACTTCTACAATAACTATTAGTTATGAATTTATATCTTCAACTATATATTTATCAAATAATAAATTATATATAAATTCAAATACTTTCTTAAAATCTTTGGTATAAACGTAATTTTAATAATATATATTAATAAAGATTTGTATGAACATATTTTAAATGTTTAAAAAGAGAAAATACAAATATCTAATTAGTTTTATATTTAGATTTAGTCATCATTGTAATTACACATTCCATTATAATAATTTAATTCAAGTAATTACTTATACAAATAATCAAATAGTTTTTTAACATTTATAAAGGGAAATAAAAATATTAAAATACTATTTATTTATTTTAAAATCAAAATTTAGTCTAGTGAAATGATAATTTTCATAATCATATCTAATTGAGGTAATAAAATATAACTAAGATTAACATATTGAGATCCCTATATTAAAAGACAAATTTGTAAATGATCTAAACATCAAATAAGTGTACCATTTATAATACATCAATTATTGTATATACCTTACCATAATACATTTTCCAATCCAACCAAGCTAAAAATTTCCTCATGGTGATTTCATTAAACTTAAAGGATAACAAAATGTAGGGTTCATTTCATGATCTTTATTAGGAAATTATTAAAAATATTTGGCAAATATAGAGAAATTTGATTCATTAGCATGTTGAATCTTCTGAGGGTGATGGTGAATTTTCTACTAATGTTTTTATATATACACATGATAAAGGGATTGTCAAAGTGAATAACCAAACCAAACACTTGAGGGATGAGATGAATGATTGATTTGAGTAACTGAGCTAAATTCCTAAACTTAATGGCTAAACTGAATGACTAAACAAAATGATATAGCTGAATAATTGAACTAAATGATTTAATTGAACATCGTAGTCAAATGACTAAACTGAATGATTGAACTAAATGTCCTAACTGAATGACTGAATTAATTGAATGAATTGAATGGCTTAGTTTAACAACAAAGCCAAAGGACTAAGATGGATAGTTGAGCTAGATGGTTATGCTGAATGGCTGAGCCAAACATTTGAGCTGAATGGCTAAGTTAGATGGTCGAGTTGAATGGCTAAGCCAAACGTCTGATCTAAATGGCTGAGTTAGATGATTGAGCTAAATGACGAAACTAGATGGTTGAGCTAAATAACTAAATAAAATGACCAAATTGAGTGCTTGAACTGAATGGTTGAGTTAGATGATTATGTCAAGTGCCTATGATGAATCGCTATACCAGATGATTGGACACGCTGATAGGTAACTTGTGCATATAGTATACTATCTAGTTTCCCAGTCTCCTCCCTTGATCTATAATTACTCACCTCTACCCTCATTTTTAAAATTTTGTAGAACTGATTTCTCATCCCTGTGCAGATAAAATTCATTTTTTAGCGATGGAGAGAAAATTCATTTTCAAGAACCTACTATGCCTAGATATTTTGAGGATTGTGCAGCAACCAGATGTATACAATGAATGAATTTAAGAATTTAGATTTACTAGCCTACTCTACATGCCATAAGATGGCATAGACATGGCACTTTTAAAAGTGCTAATGTGTTCATATGACCCTAAAGATAAGATCTTCACCTAGAAAGTGGATTATATAATGATTTCATTTGGTACATCGCCACAAGATATTCACAATCTCACAGGTCTTCTATTTTATAATGTAACCCTAGTGAGTTCCAAATCAATACTATCAAATGAAGATAGGACTTTTTTGGCCAAAAATTTCAATTTGCACATCAACAAAATTGATATGTATTTATAAATTTATTTATATATTCAAAACTTAATTTTTGTGATCTAAAATACTCTTTTTCTCTTTCATTTTAGATAATCATAAGAGGGGCATCCATGTTGAAGACGTCAATCACCCTTTTTAAAAAGCAATGATTCAATTTTTCCATGAAAGAATAGTATTGTAGGGAAGAATAGAAAATATTCCATATTGGGCACTATTTTACATCATCTGTACTATTTTTAAATATAGATTTAACTAGTGCTCTTTCAATTCCACTAGAATAAAGCTAGAATTAAATTTTGATTATACCAACCCTAGTTCCACTATTCCTTGTTCCAATTTTATTCTAGCATTTTACTACAAGGCCTTCTTCAACCTCTAAAAAACATAGGGTCCAATTATGTTGGATCTAAAAATTATGACTAACTCTTTGTCCATGGATAAGTAAAACGTTAGTTTATTTGTTTATTTATTCATCTAGAGTTTAATAGATATTTTTTTGTTAAATAGTTACCAAGGTAAATATTAATAAATGTTTAATCTTTGTTTGTTACAACTTATAGTTAAGAATGCATACCTCACAAAAAATAATCTACCTCTAAAGGAAAATGTGCAACTACACTTGTATTTTAAAAAATCTATAGATTTAGTGTCTATAGAATCATTAATGCAATCTTATCGACTTACAAAATGTCCTAGAATTTCTTCAGGATCATCTCCACATGCAGGTTTGCTATTTTAAAGTTTAAAATGAAATTATACTTTTCAAGACTCAAGTGAATTATTTTAGTTATTTGTTTTATTCTTGTAGTTAACTTGATAATAATTCAGATGGTGGAGCAACCATCATCACAACAAATAATAACATCTACTATGCCTTCTCGACCTTCTATGGAAGGTATTTTATATTGCATATTTTGTTTTTTTATTTTTTGGATTTTGATTATAGTTTTTTAGGCTGAAAGTTTGCGTAATGTACCAACTCAAAACACCCCTATGGATTTCATTCAAAATATGCCACATACATTAGAGAATATACTATCTGAAAATACAAGTCCTAAACATGTAATTTGAATTTTGCATATAACATTTAAAAATATATATATTTTCTAAAATAACTTATATTTTTTAGGCCATCCTCTATCTATGATGAACATTATGCCCATGCATTCACCACTAAACACTTTTCATGGAAGGGAAAAGACTCTTCTACTGACACCACCATAACGAACCACAACACTATAATTATCAAGGTCTGAATTCCCCTCTTTCTCTATTGGAGGCTTATCAAGTGTTCATGGATTGACATCTTTGCCAAAAATTGAACTTGATGATGAAATATCTGGGGTTTGAAAGTGGTGTTGATGTTAGAACTGATTTTGATCCACATGATTTTAACCAATGAGAAGAAACACATGTTCATGTGACTGCTCAGCAAGAACCTTTAAACACTTCATCAAATAGTCCCACCCCAATAGGGAATGTTATAAAGTCTAATGATGCCCTTACATCCTTTTCACTGAACAATTTGGTAGTAGATAGTATTACTACTAGTCTAAAGGAGGGATTAATTAATGAACTAAAAAATGTATGTGTGTGAGACATTTGGGAAAAGACACTGATAAAATAAATAAATGTCCATTATCACAAGCACTTCAAGTGATAAAATTTGTTTGCATTGGTACAATAATAACACACAAAGATTGATGCTTTGTTTTTCAAATATAAATATGGGTCAATTACTATTAATAATACTTATAATGATAATGTGTTAACTATAATTCTTAACAGGTTGGAGAATTTGAATACAAAATCCCAAGATTATTTTAATAAATGTGCAAAAGACACCAACCTTGTTATGATTATGAATGCAAAGAAAGAAAAATATTTGGTAATGTATATTAATTTTAATCAAATTTCATTTCATTCTTAATTTTTTTCTCATCTAATTACATTGCATTTTAAAATATAGGAAAAATATGAGAACTTGAAAAAAGAAGCCGAGGTCCTCAATGTGCATCTAAAAAATGCATTAAAAAGTTTATTATCTATTCAATTCAAGGAGGAGCTTGATATATTGAATAAATATAATAACACATTAAAATAAATCATTGAAGAGTAAGGAAGGGATCCCAATACCTTATTTAAGAAGAAAATAGTTGCCAATCCAAGTCTACTTTCTAGATGAGATGCTATAAAAGAAGATATGGAAAATCTTGAATGTCTTAATGTTTCAGCTTTAGATCTTGAAAGGACAGGGATATTGATAGAAGTGTCATAGAAGATGTTATTATTCATAAAA
The DNA here is from genome assembly GCA_037957365.1 of Torreya grandis. NCBI lineage: Eukaryota > Viridiplantae > Streptophyta > Pinopsida > Cupressales > Taxaceae > Torreya > Torreya grandis. The sequence goes on along the minus strand of JARHVA010008194.1, from coordinate 24,680 downwards.
TAGTTGAGAAATTGGTTGAGAAAGATGCTGAAAAAGTGTTGAGAAAGAAGCTAGAAAAGTGGTTGAGAAACTAGTTGAGTAATTGACAATGTGTTTATATATATATATATATATATATATATATAAACAATGTTTTATTTTAAAATATATGTTATGAATAATAATTTAAAGTTTGGAAATGCATTGATCAATTTAATTAGTTTTAATTACTGGATAAGCCCCGTAGATTACAATTTCCATTTTAATTTTATGATGTTGTAAAATTGTATGATGTAAGTCCCCCTTTTGATTAAAAATGAGTTGTTTTATGTGGAAGATCTTTTATTTTTTATGTTAATATATAGAGTGTTCCACCTAAAACAATCATAATATATTAAACTTGTGCAGTCATCATTTATAAAGAAACACGAAAATGGATCTCAAAAAATGTAAAATAGTTATTGTGTGTTATGATAAAACAATGAGTTGTTTTCTATATAAGATATCTTTTTTTTTTTAAAAATAAATAAATTTAGATTGTTTCTTGAGTAAATCATGATTTGAGATGCATTTGAGGACATTAGAAAATCAAATTCATTTTTGATATAGGTATGTGTAGAAGATAGTATTGTGATAGTTAGTAATAATGATGATTCACCAAAATTAAAAATATTCATGATTAATTGTGATCATGAACTATAGAATATGTTAATGGATTTTTTAACGTTATGAGGATGTTTAGATAGACAATGAATCATGAAATAAATTTTATTAATATAAAAATTGGTATAAACAAGAGGTAAGGTCTTTATAAATCTATGAAAATGTTATATTTTATATTAGTTTTCAGAACTCTAAAGAATTGGACAGCCTTTTAAATATAGGATATCTATTCTGTAGGAGTAGATAGCCTATGCTACCTAGGAAACTATAGGGAGGTACTATATATGACCTACCTAGTACTTATATAGGACATATATAGTAGTATATATAAATTATATATAAAGTATATATTCAAATATATATATATATATATATATATATATATATATATATATATATATATATATATATATATATATATATATATATATATATATATATATATATATATATCAAGAAAGTGATTTGGCACTGAAAATTATTATAGTTTTTAAATAGTTAAAACTAAATAATAATTTTTGTATCTTATGATAAACTTGTGAAAATTACCTAAAAATAATTAGATAAAATAAAACATGAGTATATTGAAGGCATATAATAGACTGCAAGCATTCCAAATCAAACACATAATAAGAACATCAAACACATTGTAGACACATATGATGTACTATGAAGGTATAATAAATACATCACATATGTTAGAAAAAATAGATCTATAAAAAATAAGTATCAAAGCCATAACGAACCATATTAGCAAATAGTCTTCCCCTAACAAAATCACAATATATTAATCTTTTACATTTAGCAGTTACCAAAACACTAGGAAATGAATTTTAGAAAATGTATAATAATTATTTCATCTTTTGATAAACATGTGAAATTGAAATTTATAAACTCTATTTTTGAAAGTATGATAGTTGAAACAATCCTCCACAAACTTGATCATTGGCAATAACATTTGCATCTATAGTTTTAGTGTTATATTTAGTTTCATTATTTGCATCCTCTTTATTTGTCATTGTATTACTAACGCCTCTTATTTCAGTTAGAGAAATCTATTTTTCCATAACTCTTTCATATGGAAACATATCCACTACATAACGTGAAACATATAATCTCAAATAGGGTTCTAAATTTTTATCCAATCTATTTCATACTTTCAAATTTATGAATGATAATGCAATAAATATTATCTCATCTTCCACTGAGCCTAGAATCATTGTTTGACAAAGCTCATATAATCAAAAGTATTCACTTAGACTTTTTTGCAGTATACTACTTGGATAAAGTTTTTTCCATATTCTTGTAATTGCCCCATTCTCTATTGGTTCACTTAAAATATGATATTGTTAAAACATTGTAATGCCAAAATGAGTTGACTGGGATGTCAGTAATTATTTCCCAAAAAACCTTTAATATCTAATCCATTCACCTCTACAGATTTACATAAGTGCATTACAGGATAATGCATTTGCTTTTGAAATAAATTGCTAACAATGTTTTGACTGTTATTAATGTTCCATAAAATGAGATTGCCAACTGCCATCACCTCTAATAAATAATCCCCTTAAAAATGATATCTGATCTTCATAGATAAGTTTTGGGAAACTTTACTTAGTTTCATCTAGATTTTAGATAGAATAGTGTCATATAGAATATGTGTTACGGGTAGTTCTTCGAATTAAACTCCCATAAGGTCAAGTGTTTAGAAAGTGTGCTTTATAATTTCCTATCCATTAACAAAAACACAAATATGACCATTGATATTCAACTTCAAATAACTCTCAGGGTTCTTTAAATTAGTCAAACATTTTCAACTACTAAAAACAATGCCTTGAAACATTTCATTCAAAGTGTATAGTATGTCCAGAGATTGACATACTCATTTTCTCATGTGTATGAAGTACACAATGTCAATATACTTATTATAAGAATGTTTCATTAAATAATTCATTTCTTTTAGCATTAGAATAATTCCACATAAAATCAGCAATGTTTTTAAATATGTTAAATGGTACAACAAATATTTTGTCTTGTCAATTTCTCTATGATATTTATATATGAAACCTACTAATGATGGATATTCCTCAAAAATTTAGTAAGTAGGTTAATACATATAAATCCACCTTATATCAACATCTTTCAATAGTTTCTTACCATCAGTCATTCCTATTTCAAATTTTTAGAACTCTGAATTTTTTTTTGGACTACTTGACATATAAGCATGTAGGTCACAAATGAGATCCTCCACTTTGACCATATTAACAAAAAATTTAACCATTTTGTATGCAAGATTAATCCTATGAGACATGAAGTGAATTGGAATCATCTATGGACAAACTATTGTTTACATCAGAGCACACAAACCATTTCTATGCCCTTACATAATTGATGCACCATCAGCCCTAACACAGCAACTTCATAGCTATTACATAATAATCCATCCTATATTTATATTTCAAATTCGATACAACGAATTTGTGAAGATTTTATGCATTACAATTTTCTACCGTTTTAAAAATTGTTAATATATGAGGCTACCTTGAATAGTTCTCAAAAGTATACACATGAATGCAATTTTAGGTTGTGTTGCCATTATTGTGACCTCATTGATGGATACTGAGATAAATAATGATTTCTTAACACTTAATTTTAAATCGTCAATCTCAATCATTACTAGATATTTTACCATTGCTCAAGCACTACTATCTGACCAATGTGATTGTGGAATATCCATAAATCTATTATGTTCAAATAAAATCTTATAATCTAAAAAATCAAAAATAGGTCTGTCTTTTTTTAAATTTCATATTTAGTAGAGAACTGTATGTATTTTATCTTTAGATGGGACTATTTGAATTTTCCAAAATTTACTTCAATTGTTCTCCCTTTCATCACAATATGCTTTTGACATTTCTTATTATTTTCATGCTCTCATGCATATCTTACATGCATGCATTTTTTGGTAGTTTTCCACCTATGTGTTCTTGTTATCACTCTGTCTGGGTGGTTCACTATCTTATATACTTTTCCATAATGTTTCTCAATCATGTCTAATTTCAATTACATTATATGTTCTTTTCCTAGTTTCCAACTACATATTATATATTTTCACTCTTTTGGAGTATCATTAGCATTTTCAGGATCTATAGGTTATATGAAGGGAAATTTTGTCTCCAATCCACTTTAAAGGACCTTCTAATTTTATATCTACTTCTCTTCCTTCGGGAAGCTTTTTGATTGGAGGTTTCAGCTAAACTTTATGTTTTGTGAGATGGTCCAATCTTTTTTGCCACTTCACTATCATTATAATTTTCGTAAAAAACCAAAGGAACGTGTTCTAGTGGTGGCATGTCATCATCAAAAAATATTTAGGGGTGATATGTTATTCTAGTTGATTCTTTCTTGTGAGATAACAGTGTGGATCTCTGCATGTAAAATTATTTTAATATTATTGAATAGTTGAAGTCAAATTTATAAAAAACTATTAAAAAAAAAAAAAAAAAAAACCTAGATTTTGAATGCATTATGATTTTGTGGATTTTTTGGTTGGCTCTTTAAAATAAGATAATGTGGATGATTTCCCTAATGATTAGCTTACCCTTTTACCATTCTCACCAGATGTCATGATCGCATATGCTTTTCAGCTCTATCATTCGATACTTTTGCTTAGCACTATCATTTAAAAGAAGGGTTTTGGCTCTAGTTCACCAATTCCCCCACCTAGAACTATCTTTCAATTCTACCATTCGGCTAGGTCACTCAGCTTGTCATTTGTAACTAGCCTTTAGATCTATTGTTTAGCTCAACTGTCTGGTGCTAATGTTTGAATCTACCATTCAATGCTGTCATCCAACTTATCATTCAATTTTATCACTTGTTTATGTCATTTGGATATGTCATTCAGCTGTATCGTTTAGCTATTTTGTTTAGCTCTATTATTCCTTTATGTTGTTCGGCTATGTCGTTTATCTGTGTCTTTTAGCTGTCTTTTGGTTGTTATTTGGCTCTATTGTTCAGGTCCTTTGTTTGGATATGTCATTTGGTTTTGGTTTCTGTCTCTATCGTTTGACTCTGTGATTTATTTTATTCATTCACTGCTATTGTTTAGTTATGTGCTCCTCCAATTTTAGTTCAGCTTGTTGCCTTGGTTGGTATAGGTCAGGCCCTCAAGGGATCTACTATATATATCTAAAAAAATTAAGGGTAATCTTATATATTATTGTAAAGGATTGGTGAGTTGATCCTTCAAAAAAATACATCTCCAAAATTTTGGCGATCCAGTTCCTTCTACCGACCTTAAAAAATCACCAAAACCAAAATCCTAAAATTGAAATATTCATGAATTAATGAATATTCACCTCTAAAAAAAATCCTAAAAAAATGCATCACAAATATAACTGTATGTTCATTTTCCACAGCTTACACATAAGTTGCAAGTCCTCAAATCTATTATGCTTTATAACATTAACTAACTAAATATTGTAACGACCTATCTCAAAAGCATCTTTTAAACTCTTTGAAAGAGGCAAGATGTAATAATAAATTGATGGAAAGTATTGGTTGAGATATTTATAATACATATAATTTTATACGGCAGGTTTTCAGATCTAATTAGGACAAAAAAATAAATTAAATGCACAATTTCTGCTTAAAAAAAAAATTATGTCACAATCATGGACAAAATATCAAACTTTAATTTATTAACCATTCCACGCATGCATACCATGTTAAACATAAACACGATAACGTTGAAATAAAAAAGAAAAGTAGCATCTTAATAAATCTTTATTTACTTTTTTGTTTCAATGTTCGAGAGTCCTCAGCATAGTACACAGTGAAATGTAGATCTAGAGATCAAAAATCTATTTGAGACAGAGTTTCCATATACATAATTCCCAATTTTCCATATTTTTGGAGCATGTGTTGTCATTTTGTGTAAGCTTAGCTAATCTGAAAAGATTTATTCAATGCACAATAAAGGAACTGGGATGGCATACTCCCTAAAATATTACCATCCAAATTTCTATTATTCGTTACTTAAAAATGAAACCCTGGTATCAAGATCAAGAAATTTTTAATCTTCGAGGCTTTTATAATGAACATCTCATATTAATACTTAGTTCAGTACTTCATTTGGCTCACAGATTGGTTGCTTTAACTGCCCTGAACAAAGACAAAAAAATCTCATGTCAGTGATTTTTGATCTTTAGTCAAATTTATTCCTAAAATTTAAAAGAAACGAATTTTAAAAACTTACCCATCTAAAACCTGGTTTCTGGGTTTGGGAAGATACTAAAAAGTGTTTTCAATGCGGACATTCAACTCAGTACCACTAAAATTCATCTGAAGATGCATCATTGTGAAAGATATTGTAGCTTCTCGTGAGGACCTACAATGAGCCCAATGCAAAGAAAGCAATGCGCCCCGCAGTGAATGACCTGGTATATTATTTAGAGGGGATCTAATTTGAGCAGGGTTTGTTTGATCAGAGTTTTCAAATTTCAAATTATTTGCTTTGTGTGGAATAGTCAATTCAAACTGCCACGTAATAGCCATATCGGATGCTTTTTCAATGATGGCTAACATTTCTTAAATCCCCGTTACGTAGGCGGTGACTGTGTGCTGGTGGTTATGTTAGTTTTCTGTGTAACTTCCGGTTATGCTCACGGTTGACGGTCAATGACGTTTGAAACAGGGCGAGGACCAGCGAAGATCGGCAACTGAGTCCGCCCAGCACTTGATGCCGCACCAACCTGCTTTGTGACTTGCAAGTGTGTGGAATTATGACACGTGGCATCGAGGGCAAAGTCAAATTCATGCCTTGATGTGGGGATGATGGGTGGCAAACTAAATTAACTAAGCGTAAAACAGGTGACTTAAGGCACGAAGGGGCCACTTCAAATTCTCACCTTTCAAAAATTCCCGAAAAAGCTGAAAAGCTACGCTACGATGCTACGATAATGCGTGATAAGCTCGATAGACTACACAAAACAAGCACGACTGTTGGCACGCTGAGAAAATGAGATAAGTTACGCGAAGGCATGCGACAAGTCAACAAACAAACACTTCAAAGAGCAGCTAAGTAAGAATCCGGTGAAAATAACACATGGCCAAATTTGCACCGAACAATTAGACAAAAATGTAGGCGACCGCGCCACCACATCCTCCTTCTTTAACGACCTTAATAAGTAGAGATCTTGATGCTAGTTTCTAAACTGAAGCTGCATCCTACGTTCGCATGTTTCTTTTCTTTGGTTAAATTTGATGAAAGTGGATACATTTGTAGATGGGTTAGAACTCTTGAAAGATTAGAGCTCCAAAGCTCACCACTCTGTGTTGCGCAAATCCTGTGCTTTGTCTTCACCACATTATTGAGCTTCGTTGTGTTTTATTTTCTATATTGAAACATAATAAATAGGTGGTAGTATAAAATTAATTGAATTCATGTAATGTATTGTAATGTCAGCGAGAGATTTTTTTTTTTGAGGTCAGGATAACAGTTGTTTTTATTCTAGTTAATTTCTAGACATAATTAAAGTTTATTAATGTTACGTAAATAATAACGATGGATTGTAATATCTTTTAAATTAAATTTTTCTAAGACCCATCAAAAGGTCTAATCAATTTATTCATTTAAATAATTTTGATAAAAATTTATTTTTATAAATGTTTATGTTAATACTATCATTCACTATCTTTAGACTCTTGAAGACCAATTTAGAAAAAATGTAACGGATCATAAATAAATGATTGAAAATAAAAATTTACAATTAAAAAAATTGAGAAAAAATAATATTTAACATTCTTTTGATTTCAAGGATTTAATTGAGTGCAAGAAAAGTACATTTGAAATAAAAGCCTTCACAAGAAAAAGGAGATAAAAATATTAAATATAAATTTTGAAGTTTGATTTAGTTATCTTGATTTAAAATTTTATAAATTAAGTTGTAATTATAAATATTAATATAAATATATTTAATATTTTAATATTAAATTGAAATATTTTGTAAAGAAATATTAATATAAACAAGTTTAATATTGTTACGAAACATATATAATGGAATAAAATGAAATTTGTTTTTTATTTCATTTTTTAAAAAAATAAAAAATAATAAGTTATTAAGTTTAAATTTTTATGAGGTATGTTATATATTGAATTTAGGTTTAAAAAAAGGTATCATGATACATAAGATTCAATGGAACTTTTGGGTGAACTTGACATAATAGATAACTATATAAACCAAAGCTTATCCCCAAAGGAAATTTTAAAAAAAAGAAAAAACTTGAAAAATGTATAAAATTTTATTATCAACATATTTTTGTTAATAGTTTGGTATTTTTTTTAGGAAATTGTGATCAATCTAATGTCATGAAAAGAGAGATAAAAATTTGATACCTATCAAATAAATTTTCATCAGTTTCCATATTCCTATTTTAGATATCTCTAAAGATATTGTTGTAAGTTTCAATAACCTTCCTAATGATCCATTTGATGGAAGTAACCAAGTAAGATTGATCCATGTGCATCTTCTTTACGAATCTTAAAATAATTTTGACTTCTCTAAGCTTTTAACATCTTGCGCCACATGTAAATTATTGTGATATGTCCTTGTAATGGTGCATCACATCACATCATATCATATCATATCAAAAAATAATCTTGTGTCTCACAACATATTTTAAAATCCACCTCATTTATGTTACTTTGCGACATTGTACATTACATGTGAAAGCTTCATTGTACCTTTGCACAATACCACAACACTGTACAAAATGTCACACAAGTCTATTTAACTATATAGGAACATCCACACTCAACATCTGCATGTCAGTCCCATGCTACCACACAACATGGAAGGTGGCATTCTCTAAGTCTATACTATGTTAGATAACCTATCAAAAATACCACATTTGGAAGTCCAACTTTTAAAACCACTAAAAACCCAATTGTCACTTGACAACAAAATAAAATTCCATCTATTATAATACGTTCTTAAAATGATGTTTATATATCAAATGTCTAACCTAAAAGGGATCATATATGATAAATATCACATATACACATAATATATTATTAGAAATCTTTGAGTATCTAGCATATCACACACATTTGTAATTCATATACAATTAAGGTAAATAATAAATAAAGCATATACCTTCATATTCATAGTAACCTATATTCCCAAACTTATTGTATATTTTAAATATCTACAATTTCCCTATCCCTTTCATTGAATAGATGTTTATCTTTTGAAAAACAATTTCTGATTCAAATGTTTCTTCAGTTTACTATTGTTTAATTTACCTTGGCAGCTTCTAAAATTCTCAACATATTATGAAGAAAAGGATTATACATCAAAATAATATCCTAGGCCTCATGGTTTTGATCATTGGTAGAAAACAAGAATGATAATTGGTATAAGAGAAATACCTCTCATATTTATGTAAACATAAAATTTTAATGCAAGAAAGATCATTCATAAATATTTATATTTAAAATTACTGATAAGAAAAAATTATTGATAAGAACATCACAAAGATAATGAGATGGTTGATGCCAATAAAACACCCTATAATACATCCTGAGACATCTAAAAACTCATTTAGGGTGTCCTCAAGGATCAAATCAATGTACTCTTTCATATTTTTAAAAAATAATGATGCACATTTGGCTACAAGCTAGTAATTCCTTATGGATTACACATCCATCAATTCAATATCACACTCCATTCAAATTGAAATTTAGTCTTGACATACCAATGTTTGAAGTCAAAATCAGTGCCACATCATTAAATATCTACAATCAATGTAGACATTCAATGTTTGAAGTCAAAATCAGAGCCACAACATTGAATGTCTAGAATTGAAAACTAAAGGTATACTTCATGGTGAATTATTTCACTGACACAAATAAGATCACCTTCACATTTTTGAAAATTTCCATTTTAGTGTCCCACCAGTGGGAAAAATTCATCATAGAGTGTGAAAATACTTTGAGGACACTTATATTTGGAAGCCATATTTTGGTGCCTTGAATGATAATTATTACCACCTTAAGCACTATAGAAGTAATACATCAAGATATAGTGATTAAAACAACAAAATAAGTTAGTTGTAAATCATACAAATGCATTTCTTGATTACACTACACATTTTAGCAAGGACTTGATAGAGAAACATAACTTGTTGATATAAAAAGGTGACATTTCACCATATATTTTAGTAGAGATAGAAATATTGAATTCTCACACATTGGGGCATGTATACAACAACACCACCAAGAATGAATATAAATAAAATGTAAGTATATTTTTCCTCTTCATCTAATGCCATGCATAATATCCAACACATGCACAATGCAACATCTAACCTTGTCACACATAATAAAAATATGGTATGAAAGGTGGAAAAAACTAATAAGATTGTGTAACTCCAAAAGTCCTTAAGATATTATGCACCATATAAAGACAAGAATAACTAAATGAAAAAATGGTGCCACCAATACTTTAGAAGCTCATATGATAATTTGTAATGTTGCGAGAAATATTCCTTGATTATGTAGTCTACATCAAGTCCTATGAAGAGAATGACACTGATCTAGACGCCATTTATCCAAACGTCATCACCACTCCCAAAAACACCTTTAAAGAGTGAGATTTTTTCTTCCCAACCATGTTTTTATTTAATTATTAACTTCCTCATACCATCATTTATAGTGGAATCCAAAATAACATCATTGCATAAGATACAACCCAATTTTATGCCTTCCCATTGAATCACACTGTAAACAATACTTGTGATATAATCAACAGGGGAAAGATATATAGAAAGTTTGGTATTGAAATTTATAGTATAAATTAAAACTTATGGAGGATGTAATCACTTGTGATGTTACATCATTAAAGGTATGTTTTATCCTAATTTTTAGGTCATAAATGTATGAACATGATTCTATATATCAACCCAAGGTGTAACACTAGATATTTAATGTAAAATATTGCTTCTTTAACTTCCTTAAATCACCACTAATGATAAAAGTCACTTTTATAGATACCAAACAATGTATCAATCTCATCTCACACTCATATAATTTCTTACTACTCATGGTATACCTAGAAGCACATACACAATATAGAAAGTGTGCATTAGTTATGCACCATGCTACATAAACACTATTATAATAAGAACTTGAAAAGATAGTGTAGAAATATAGAGGTGTATTCAAATAGCCAAAGCTTTTGTCAATACATTTGCTGTTAAGGAATCATATCAATTTTTTGTTGGATCCCCTCTTCTAAACTATCCACTATATTGAATGTCCATTTGGGATAATGATGAATTTTGATGCTAAATCCAAGAACTTATTTATCTAGGAAAGATTAGGGCTATCTCTTCTCCTTGTGGGATCCTAATAGTCATCATGCCAAAATATTATTTCACACGATGTTTATGAAATCACTACCATTCTCTCTAAAATATAATGGTGAAGAATTGATACCTAATAATACACATTGGTGACTTCTTGGACTAGCCCTGAGGTGGAAAATACTTCACCAAGATTGACCTAAAGCTAGGTTATTATTATAAAGTAGTCCATATTGTGAATGTTTGGAAGAAAACGTTTAAAATTTGATAGTGATTTTAATAATTATTAGTTATAAATTTGACCAATGCATTATAAAATTCATGTATTTGATGGATGATCTATGTATCCCTTTCATAAAATACTTCATCATTATCTACTTGGATGGCATCTTCATCTTCAGCAAGACATGGGAAGAATGCGTGGATAAAATATCTAATGTATTAGACACATTGTACCAACACAATTTACAATCCAAATTTTCAAATTGTATATTTTATGTTTCGTGGATTGACTATATGGGTTACATCAGTGATCATGTATACATCCATGTAGATATATAAAAGATCAATGTAATCCAAGATTATCTAACTTAATGAAATTTCACTAAACGGAGGAGTTTTCATGGACTTTAAGGCTTATACTACAATGTTTTAATTGGTTTATGGAATATAACATCATCTCTCTATCATATCATGCATGTCAAATCAAGATTCCACTAGACACCTATCCAAAAATATTATTTTGAATAGATCAAACAAAATATCTATGCAACTCCTATTATAGAAACGTTTGACATTATCCATTTATTCAAGATTCCCACTAATGTATATGAGTATGCACTAGCTTTAATACTCACATAAAATGTAAATGTAGTTTATTATCATTCATATACATTTTAAAACATGGCCCAAGGAAGTTCCACCATTGAGAATGAAGAATATGATATTTCTAAAATAATAAATTAGTAATGCAACTACATATTAGGTAAGGAGATAATCTTATATTATGATCATAAGCCACTTGAGTTCCTAAATTCATATAAAAATTTGGATACTATATGACACATGAAATGGATTAATTACTTATACCAATTTTATCTAGTAACAATGCACAAAAATGAAGAGAAAATAAATATGTACATTTTGTTAGATGATTATTGTACATGAAATCATCATAGTGTTTATAAACACATAATTACATCTTATTTGACTAAATACCTATTTCCTTAGTATAATTTGACTTCATATAATCCTTAACTACTCTTACACATGGTGACCAGGTTCATGACATCTATATTTCTAACAATTTTCTCTACAAGCTTGAAAATATAAGTTTTCTTGATGGAACACCTCACTAAATACTCATCTGGGAGGTGCACTATGACAAGATAATATGACACTTAGGTGTTACCAAATAACTAAATTTATTAAATAAAACTTTTTTTTGCCTCACATACACACATAAAATTATTTACACATTCATTACTACATCATGAAGGTAAAAAGCAAGATGGAAATTTACATACCTTTTTTAATTCCATTTAAGGCATGAGGAATATAGAAACATCAATTTTATGATTAGACTTCCTATGAAAAATAGTATATTTAATTTGTGTTTTTCTACAATAGATAGGTTTTTGAATATGGACATCATGGTTTCCTACAATAAAATAGTCAATGTGTAGGGAACCACACATTATTTCTTTAGCCATGTTTGGGTTCACTTTAGTTTACCCGTATTTATTATGTTTTACTACAATGCACATTTTTTAATTCACTTTTAGAAATATTTTTATGATATTATGGATACAAAATTATACTAAAATAAAACATTTCATCCTTAGACAAAGGAAAAAATGGATGTTTTCAACAACACATTGGAAATATACTACACATTATCCATAGATAAAGGGAAAAAATGAAAGTTTTCAATAACGCATTGGTTTAGCTAATACACATGTTAAAAGATGTGAATTTACACACATGGGATGATGATATACCTCAAATTCAACACAATTAATAAATATATTTGCATAGATATATGAGGCATATTCTGTCAAAAACTTGTTTTGTGTTCTAAATAGTGGCACCCCTAGACATAATATACCAAAAAATATTGAAAACAATGTCAAGCACATAAGAAAAATGAGTGGATATAATGTAAAATTTTATATAACACAATGTATCCACTACTAGGTTTAATCAATATTATCATGCCAACCTCTGAATTTTAAAGAGTGTCATGAAATAGTACACCACACAACTCTTGATTTTAAGGTGGGAAAAAAAATATGGTTAGGTATTCAAAATCAATGATTAAAGGTTCCATACCACAATTTGAATCATTTTCACTATGCTCTATACATCATCTTGTGTATAGTGGAAGAGAAAAAAATTTCTTGACCTTCCACAGTACTTGTGTTTATATCTAGTATTCAATGTGGAAAATCTAAAGCATTAATTTTGACCTTCGGTTCAACTAAAAATAACTAAAAATATTTTAGGTTTGTATCTTGAACACTTATTCTTGACACTGATAGATCAAATTATTAATATGACAACAATGTACACCTACTAAGGTACATATAAATTATTTTGAGTAGTCATGGTTGGGAAATAAACTGATTGGGATAAGTGGCATAATGTTAAACAAATTCAGGTTCAACTTCCATAATAAAATAAATATGAAATTGGAATAATTACTCCTCAATAAAATATTAATAATACATTAAAAACTCCCATTTGAGCCTCACAAGGACTTTGAGTTTTTAAATCTTGCATAATTTTATGCCACACACTATGTATTGTGGTGCCTCCCTACTTTGGTGCATTAATTTATGATATACAACAAAAAAATATATATACTATGTAAAATATTATGAACTCCACCTCCTACAAGCCACCTTCCCTCATCTTACACAATTTTTGAAAGCCATGTCATAATTTTGTGTGGTTAGATTTCCATGAATAATTTTGCTTAGCTCACTTACACCACACTAGAACAATCACATATCATCTCATTATTTCCATGAAACATGACAAGTATAACTCTTTAGGTTTGTGTCATGTTATATAACCTCTTAGAAATACTACACAAATAGAAATCTAGTTGACAAACCTAAAACAAAACCTAGCATCACTCAGATATTTATGAACCATCACCTCTTTTATAACCATCCTCTATTATAGCTACCTTCTTGCAATTATGTATATATAATAATAATCTAACCCATAGGGGATTTTATATGATACAAAACATATAGAAATATAAGATATTATTAGCATGTTTTGAGTATCTAGCATATCACAAACATATTTAGCATGCATGTATCTAAGTAAATTAATAAGGAATTATTTCCCATTTTGAGGTAAATAAAGTCTAAAAAAATTAGTTTAATTTATATTTGATTTCTTTTATGTTTTAATCTTTATAGAGTGTCTCTAAGGATGAATAGACTAAAAATTTAGGCAATCAAGTGTGATTGTGTAAAAAGGGGATGTGTCTACACTTATATGTGGTTACATGAAAAGTATAGGCATCACATGAATGAGAATTAATTTTAGGGGAAACTAATATCTTCCTCAAGGGGGAAGTCTAAAATCAAGCCTACGTGACACCCTTAATCATATTTATGAGTCCCTATCACATGATCTTAGGTTGCCAATCAAATCTTGGTTTACCAGTAATGTGACCATTATCATTCTTGACAACCTTATTTTCTCTTGTGTATGTATGAAGTTTTATTTTCATACTGTGTGCTTCATCCCGTCTTATCTTATATGAAATTTTAAAGTCATCCAACTTTTCCCATCATGCCTCCTTTCATAAATCACATTTGTACAGTCTAATTATTTGAAACTTAGTAATATCTCTTGAGTGCAAATGAAATTCCAACATGTATCTATTGATAATCACCTCATGTAGTGTTCTCAACTCATGTATTCTAGGTAAATAATTAAGGAATTATTTACCTAGAATCTAGAAGCCAACTCATTAATCCTCAACTTCACCATTAAATTCATTTGACCCATGGAAAATCTCATCCATCTAAAATTAATACATCTAAATAAATATATATTTATCCCAACCATCCATTCCCCCATACAAAAACCTATAAGAGCACACTTCATCCTCCATTTTCATAATGCTTGGAATCCATTAACATATCTCTTAAGCTTAAATATATAAAAAAATCTAGAGAAATCCTTGCCATCAAGTAACCGAGTGATCAATAAATCATGCGTACATGTTACTATAATTATTTCAAAAATATTCTTGAGAAACCACAAATTTAACAATCATGAGCAAATCCATATCAACACAAAAGATCTTCACATGTTTGGTAAACGAAGGTAAGTTATATGTCTCTTTAATTTTTCTCAATTGTAGGTTATGTTAAATTTATAGTAGGAACGTAGATCATTCTTAGTTTCTATCAAAGATTTAAATATTATCATATCTTAGTTTTGGCATGCCTTTTGGGAGATTCCCATTTAAATTTATTACACATTTTCATTTGTTTTGAAGAAGCTTTTCTAACTAGTTTTTTTTAGTGGGTTTTTACATAATTTTGGTTTAGGTTGCAGTCTATTTGGGAAGGAATTTAGAGTTTATTTTATGTTTTTAGTTATCTATTTATGTTTTTCTATGTATTAACATTTAAATTCTATGTTTTAGCATTTTTATTCTCTGGAATGGTGTTATCGTGTCATGTATTGGTTGTTTTCTATTTTACAACCATCTTCCATCACTTTTATGGTTTGGAATTTACACTATGTGGATCAATTTTTCCAATTTGAGGATTAGTTTTTCTACCATGTGAATCAATTTTTATGTATTTGGTAATATCCTTTTTATGTTTTTCATCATTTTGGCTAATAACATTTACATTTTCAGATTTACCATTTGCATTCTTAGCTTTATCCTTTATGCTTTGAGCTTTAGCATTTTCATTTCGAGATTTAACAATTATGTTATATAGAATATAGTTTCATTCTATAGATTAGTATTTATGTTATAACAATTAAAATTTATGATCTGAGTAATAATTTTTTTACATTTGAACTAATAATGTTTTCTTTTTGAGCTCTAGTATTTGTATTATGAGTATTATTTTTTTATGGATTGTATGCTAACTTGTAGAGATACACATGAAAAATATAAAAATAATTCAAATCACTAACTTTTATAATGCGTTCTTACTAAAATAATATCACCAGATTAATTTAATACATAATAATTATGTTTTAATTTCTTTGTTTGTATTTATCTATGTAACTGAGTTCATGAATGCTCTTATCTTATGCTAAAAGGTGATCTTGAGAAGTAAAAATAATTTAGTTACTTATGTCTCCCCACCCAAATCTAATTCATGTATGTTATTTCCTTAGGATGAAAAGTAATTTTTGAAACCATAAATGGTTAGGAGTTTTATTTATTTGTCTTGAGGTTCTATCAACTTGGATTTCATCATTAAGAATTAGCTAAACTTTATGTTCTAGTGAACTCTAATCATTCATTGGATTGGAGGTCTTATGTGTTGAAGGTTGATTAAAAATCAAGTTAAGTGAGGTAGAATTTATCATCAATATCCAAGCGTTAGATGACATCTTATTTTATGAAATTGAGCCTCGCACACCAAAACATATAATAAGGACTTCCCTAAATAAGATTATATAACCATATCATAAGAACCATCTAGCCATAATCACATAGAAGTTCCATGGAATTAACATTCCCCAAGAATACCCACAATGTAATCTTGAGGTATTATATGTGGGACACTATTTGATTACATTCCCCCTTGATTAGCATAGGATTGCCATTGTCTGTGTGTTTTTTACTTCCATTTCTGAGAACTAGTTTTCAAACCAAAATAGAACCCAAATCAAAAATATTAAACCTAATATATGGCACCTAAAATGAGGTTTCAAACAAGGTTGAAATAGGGAATTAACATGGAAACCTTATTTTATCAAAACCTATTTCACTTTGATAATCCTTACAATTAATAAGACCTTTTTCATCAAGAATTCATTAATGATGATGATAATCTTAGCCTCATTAACTAAATCAACTATAAAAATGAATCCAATGATATGTTTACATATAACCAAGTTTGTGCCCAAGTTCGTTAATTTGTATATGAAAATAAGGATGATATGCTTTTAAAATTAATAGAAATAAGATCTAAAATCCCTTTGGAATTCAATCCTCAAAATTGCAGTCATATCATAAGTAATAAGGACAAATCCACTTCTATAAATCCCATTGTATAAAATAAACTTATAATTTACCAATGAGAACCCCAATACACATGTTTCCTGTGTCATGATCAGAAAAGGGAAGTTAATTCTAGATGAATAAATACATAAGATTTTAAACTAATTTGTGCTTAAGCAAATACAATAGTTATGGAAACATTTATCAAACATATACTCTAATTTTAATCCTTATATACTTAATCCTTAATAATATCAAAAATAATCCAGTAACTGACAATCAAAAGTTAATTAGGCCTCTGGGTAACTAAAAACTAATTTTATCTTACCACCATACATACCACTAAAAGCCATGATGTTTAACCAAGACTGTAAATCTAGGAAGGATAGCCTCTGAGGTTTATAAGAAGGGAATGGAAATCAAAACAAGAAGCACAAGTTTTAGGACTTATTCCCTTATCCCTTTGATTGAGACATGCTAATAATACACTTTCATCCTTACTTCAAACTAAAAAAGTTAAATTATTATAAATGAAAAATTCATCCTAGGGAACATGTTAAGGAAATATCATCTCATGCTAGAAGGTAACTTATATTGACATCTACATGCTCAAACTATTACCCTAGAGACTAGGTGACCAAGCCTTATAATGGTTATTGAATCTCCATGATGGTTCTATTAAGACATTTGTATATCTCTCTGAGATATTTGTAAATAAATTATCCTATAATGTGGAGCATGAACTCATAATGATGGATTTTTTCAAGACCAAAAAAAGAAACAAGGAATGTTTCTCTTCCTTATTACAATGATGGAGAATATTAGTAGGTATATTCCCTTGTTACATTCATGAAAAATAATTGGTTAACATAATCTTTACCAAACTAAATATATAGATTTTTATTTACAATTAAATTGCGTAAACATTTTTTATGAAATTATCAAGAAAGCATTTTAGAGTGAAAAGGTCCTTATAGATAAGGGATTGGTGAAAATTCTCCACAAGGATCACCAAAATCAAACAAAAAATTCTAATTTCTTTATTAAAAATAAAAACCTAGTGTGTGATGAAACTATTGATTCTAAAACATTCATAATGTCCAAATCACCCCCAATATTATGATTCATAGGGGATAATACAAACATGAAACAATCACAAATAAACTAGATGCCATTGGGGGAATCATTGAAAGGATTTTTTCACAAACTTGTCATGATAAATATTATTATGTTTCCACAAAACAAACTCTCTGATGAAACCAAGTTGAAACCCATGTGGTATAAATATCATGAATATTGTGAGTTTCATACGATCAAAGGGATTTGTACCAATATATGCATGAATCTAAATAACTATTTCTAGGATCTAATTGATCATGAATATTTACATGTATAAATAAGTTCATCTACATTAAAAAATCAACAATTAAGGATAAACCAATATCCCTTTCCAAAACATAACCAATCTCACTCATAATCAATTCAATGTCCAGAAAAATAATATAATAACACTAATCACAAAAGATCTCCTTGTTCATATGATGTATTTATTGGTCACATCACACCAAGATAACAACCATATTTCCACCATCAAGATTAAAACCCTAGATTGTTTTATCACAACTTTGAGAAATAAAATCACTATACAAAGGTGTCCTCTACCTACCCCTAAAGGCAAATACAACCTTATTGAGTATATTGATAAAATACCTACCCATATATCTATTATAAACCTCTTTTAAACACTTACCAATTTTTTACACAACAAATTTATCTCCTTTACATCCATCCCTATTTTTACCACTAACCCCTTCACTTCATATTTTTTCTTATTTCAAGAGATCCTAGGCATCTTTCATCATCGTACACCCTCTCTATGGGGCACAATATATACCAACCATACCATTAGGATAATTTACACACACACACACACACACACACACACACACACACACACACACACACACACACACACACACACACATCCTTTTTTACTATTCTCTATTATTTGAAAATTTGATGCTTCTTCCTAGTTGTAATACCCTTTCAAAGAGGATGAAATGTAGGCACCCCAATTCTGCCACTTTAGTGTCATTATTATCATTCATCCTATTTAATCCATATTAATGTCACACAACCCTAACATCACCACGTGAAATAACTAAATCATCACCATGACCTTATAACAGATCCATTAATATCACTTCATGATTCATTAATTGATTAATCATTATTATTTAATTAATTTATCACTCATTAAAATCCATGCACATATATTTAAAATAAATAAATCAAAAATAACCATCCATTAAAACATTAAACTAACTCATTAAACATTTAACCAACAATATAACTCAGTCCAACACCTCCCTTAAATCCCTTAACTAACTCATTAACAATTTGGCCAACTCATTAAACGAATTGACCAATTCCCTCAACCAACTCAT